>CABHPQ010159921.1:28221-51781 GCA_902168405.1 Peromyscus aztecus
CTATCTATCTATCTATCTATCTATCTATCTATCTATCTATCTATCTACCTAGCTTATGTCTATCTTTTGCTGTAGAAGAGAAGAGTGTGTGTGTGTACAGAATTTCATTTGTTAAAGATAAAAGGATTCCATAGGTGGATGCTAGTAATTCTTGCAAATTATTATGAATATGCCTAGAAAAAATCTTTAATAAACATGGATTACTTATTCTCTACATCTTTTAATGCTATTATAAAGAAAACTGTAATGAGCTAAATGAGAGCATAGATCTGACCTTTCTTTTTCTATCTTTCCCTTTGCTCACTACTTCTCAGTGATGATATTTGTAATGATAGAATGGGAAAGGACTTGAGCTCTGTAAAAAACAACTAAATTTGTGGTTCTTTTTGGAATTTTAATTACAAGTGCAAGAATGTTCCTCCAATTGAATTCTGTTATAATTAAAAAAATGTATTTACTAAATCTAATGAAGAGTTATATAATATGGGTTCTGCATTTTATAATAACTTAAACTCAAGAAGAATTACATTTACTCAAAGAAGAGAATCCTATCTAAAGGATCTTTGTAGTGAAACTGGCATACAATAGAGAGATCCGTTTTTTAGACATCACTCAGATATGTTCTTCCAGCAGTAGTTGGGTTGTTTATTTAGATGAAAAGTTCAGGCATCTTTGATATCCAAATCTGAGGTCTATCAGTAGAGGAAAGTACAATTAACTGAGCAATCTTAAAACCACATTCCTCCATCTGTTGAGTCGCTGGGTCTGATTGTGAAAAAGACATTGCTGTGGTGACTGAGACAAACAACACCTCATTGAAAAATATGCTCTTCTCTTTCCACTGTTGTCCTGTAGTGCAGTTTGGCTTGAACATCTTTACTATGTCATACGCTCTTCTGGTCCTTGATACACGAGGAAAGCCAGTGTTGTGCCATGTGGGTCGCATGCTGTGGGTTTGGCAGAGCAGAGGCATGGGTTCCTAAGCCATTTAAACCCACGTGAGTAATGGAAAACAAACTCCTTTTCCATTTCCCACCCATACACACATCTGTAGAAGAAAAAGACTAAACAAAATGTTCTTTTTTTATCCTACATAAAAACAAATAGAAGAATGAGTGGAAGGATATGGTCAAATTTACTGTAAGTGTCCCCAGAAAGAGGCCCTACCTCAGAAACTGAGAACTGCTTTGTCCTGGGCTCTTATGTGCTCACAACACTCAACCTGTAAACTCTCAGCACGAAGATGCTCTACCAAGTAGCAGGTGTCTCATCTTGCCAAAGAGGATGCCGTGGGCTAACTGCAGTGTGTTCTTCATTTTTAAGAGCTTGGAATCTTCTTTTCAATTATTTTTATATAACTTTTTATGTCTGGTGGATAAATTGAAAAAGTAGTAGACATGTTTGGATCTGTTTGTTTCAAATACTGCTAAAGTAATAAGTATAAACCAAAAATGATAAAGGGAGGTCACAGCAGTGAGAGAGGCCAGTGTGTTGTTGGAAGCTAGAAAGTAGATGGCAAAGCACCAGTTTATTTAAAAGAAAGATATACTGAAATTGCCTACGTACAAAATAGTTCTCTTTCCTGCAGAAGGTCAGAAAATCTTCTTTGGAGAAAATGAGAAAACAAGCAAACAACAACAATAAACAGCTTTCTGGTACATGGGAATAATGTGCTAGGTGTAATGGAGCACATTGATCAGGAAGGACTATGTGACTGAGGTCAGACGGAGCAAGAATGGGAGATCTTTGTCTAAAACTAATCTGTCTTGCTTTCTAGTCAACATATGGTGATATACTTCAATTGGCAGAACTTCCCCAATTCATCAGTCTCTGCATGGAAGACACTGAACCATCCTCTTAAGCCCTATTCTTATCCAAGAATTGACATCCAAGACATGGTAAAACAAAATCTATTTCCATGAATACAAAATACTAGATAATTGGTAAAGTGGAAATAAATACAATGAAGAAACAGAAGAAAATAAAAAAGGCATTTAGAAAGAGTTATTGTACTCAAAGAGATAAGACTGAATACATACTACTAGAATACCAAAAAGAGTTCCAGGTTATAAATATACTCCCAATTAAGATCAGATAGATGAGTTACAAGGCAATGTTGATGAAATGTCAAACAAACACAGGATCTCACAGAAAGAAAAAGAGAAGAGAGCCGGGCGGTGGTGGCGCACGCCTTTAATCCCAGCACTCGGGAGGCAGAGGCAGGCGGATCTTTGTGAGTTCGAGGCCAGCCTGGGCTACCAAGTGAGTTCCAGGAAAGGCGCAAAGCTACACAGAGAAACCCTGTCTCGAAAAAAACAAAAAACAAAAAACAAAAAACAAAAAAAGAAAAAGAGAAGAAATTATAGACTGAAACTCAGTTTAGGAGGTCCTTCAAAAGGGAACTCATAGAAGACCAGAAAACTGGACAAAAACAATCAGTATCAAAACCTGTATTCCCAGATAAAAAGGCCTGATGAATGTCCAGAGATAAAACAAACATACAAGAACCTGAAACAATCCACCAAGATTTATTAGGAAATAGAGAGAAAATTCTGATAATCCCCAGACTGAAGAAAAATTCAACCCAAGGCTAAAAGGGGCATAGATTGCTCAAAGAAATTTTGTGAATAAGGACAAAAAGGGGGAGAGGGATTTTTTTTTAATTAAGAAGAAAAAGTATTTCCTCCTTAGAAATTTTAGCACTGCTTGACCAAGTTTTTGAAAATTGACCTTCCTCGGATCCTCTCTCAAGGAACTGTGGGTGGATGGAAAAAATAGAAGTGTGGGAGAGGCAGAGGCTTCCCAGGATCATGGCTAGGGAATGTCTGAGATTAACAGCTACGTCTACAGACAGTTATTTACATACTCATAAAAATGTAATAGTGACTGACTATTTTAACCAGAATCTTAGTAAAATTAGCCAGGAGGATGAGGGGAGGTGACTGAGTAGATTGTTACTGTTGATGGTTCTGAGGTGGCATTGGGGTATGAGAAACTAGAACCCTGACTTTTCACAACAGTAGTAGTGCTTAAAATGGATTAATTGGAGAAACAGAAATAGAAACCCATTATTTAAAATTAAATGGTTGAGTTCCATAAAATTTGCTAGAAGCATGAAATTATTTGCTTCTGGGAAAGGAACTAGTGTTGGTCACAGTGAAGCAAGATTTATTTGTTGTTTTTATGTTTTCAAACATTCATTGTCTACTTTTATGCTATCTCTTTCAATCAGTAAATTTAGTTCTTTCTCACTTTCATACACGTATACTATGTATTCTGGTCCCTCTCCCCCAACATCTGCCATTTCCTTCCCAGCCCTGTAAATGCCTCCCCAATCTCTTTCCCCATTTATTACTTTTGTTTTTGTTTGATATTCAGTGGGGTTTAATTGAGGCCCTCTGTGTGATAACTGTCAGAGCCTGGTGGACTCACTAGTGGGTACACAACTTGATTTTAACAGATTGGCGGTATATGGTAAGGCCCTGTGAGCCCCTTCTGCCCCAATAACTGACCGTTAATGAGAACCCAGCTTCTGTAGTTCAAGTGCCAGTATACACAGCTGCTATGGATTTGTGCTTCCCATGTCCATGTCTTGCCTAGAAAATGGTATTTTGCAGCTCTTCCCCATCCCATTTAGGAATGAGTCCTCAGCTATCCGTTATCCTCAGCACTTCGTGCACACATGGGTCTTTGCCTTTACCTCCATTCATCACAAGGAGAGCCTTCTCTGTCAAAGTCTGAGAGTAGTTTTTATCTATTGGGATAAATTACAGATATTCAGGGGGTATTTTTATGCTATGCCAATTCAGCCAAACAGCCATCTTACCCACCTCCCATGACTGAAGAGGTATGCTTTTAAAGCTTTATAGTGGTAGGTTTTTTTTTCTCAACTGTGCATTTATGTGGAAAATTTAAAGACTAAAAACTTTGTCTCTTGTAATATATCAGTACTAGCTAAAAAAACTTCCAGTAACATGATACAAAAGCATTATTTATTGCAAATATACATTCTATGGACTGCATGGAACTCTGATGTCCACCCCTCTGTAGACATCCTGAAATCCCAAGATGGAAGGTTTGTGTCCACTGAACCTTCACAACATTCCAGTAGCAGGAAGGAAGGAATTGGTCCACAATGAAGTACTTACTGCTGTACAGAAAGGTCAAAACAGTGATGAGGCTCCACTCTACAAGAGATGCTAGGAAGTTAGTGCTGTGTATGCACAAAAGTGAAAAGAGCCAAATACCAAGGAGTAGAATGCTACACATGCCACTCCATTTGTCTTTGTAAATTTACCTCACTCCTGTCAATATTCTACCATAAAATCTTACTAATCACTTTAAATATAGTGACTGCCTCCCTAATATGCATGATTTCATAAAAATTTGGCCATTCTATACATAGATTGCTTGCATCTTGAGCTTCTTTTGGTTTTCTCTGTTTTTGTTGTTCCATCTCATGTAGCCCAGGCAGATGATACATGGAATTTGCTTGTAGAGATTTCCATAGGGTGTGAGTGCACACAAAATGGTTTTGTGCTAATAAAAAGTGAAAGCCACTTAAGGACAATGATAGTTAAATAACTGCTTGATGTGGTAGTTCATGCCTGTAATCCCAGCACTTGGAAGGACGAGGCAGGAGGATCTCCAAGAGTTTGAGGTCAGCCTGGGTTACATAAGGAAGTTTCTGGCCAGTTTCAAATAAGAGTGAAATATTTTCTCATAAAAAAATCAAAAACAAACAGAAATGTAACTGGTCTTTCTTTATATTGCTAGCTCTTGAAAAATGACCCAGAGACTTCTTGTTTATTATGAAAACTTGGCCTTAGTTTAAGCTTGTTCCCAACTAGCACTTAAATTAATCCACTTATATTAATCTTCTACCACATGACTTGCTATCTCGCCTCAGTACTGTACATCTGACTTCCTCTGTGTCTGGTTGGTTTATCTCCTGCACCTCTGGTTCTTTCCTGGAGTTCCTGTCTCTCCCTGGAAGTCCAGCCTATCCTCTCCTGCCTAGCTATTGGCCATTCATCTCCTTATTAAAGCAATCAGAAGGTGCTTTAGGCAAGTGAGGAAGGACAGAGACACATCTTCAGACAGTGCACAAAAAGATTATCCCAACATCTCCCTCTTTTAGTCCAATAAAAAGCTGTTTCTCCAACATCAATAAACTATACACTGTAAGAACAATTATCAGGTAAGCATTACATTCTCAATGTCTAGTCCATTTGTATTTGGCAACTTTGGAGCTAGTACTCCATTATCTATCCTATTTTGATGTGTCCAAAATTTTGTACCTAAATAATTTTCTGTTATATATGCTATATCTATGACATAATATATCATAGCTTGTATTACCAACCTAAAAAGGTCTTTTTAGACCTTAAATATTTTCCTAGATAAACAACTTAAGCTTTTATGTCTCTCAGCCTTTATAAACTTTATATTTCATTTTGTGAATTTCTTTTCTGAATATGGTAACGAGGAAAACTGTAAAACTATAACTGTCTAGTCTTCAACCCCATCAGAGACCCGAGAAGGACAACTATTACCTGAGCAAAGAGGAATCGCAGAGCAAGTGATTTTCAAAACTATGGAAATGACAGAACCATGGCTGCCTGGACAATCACCCAAGGTTCCTCTGCAATGTTGTAGCATCTATCTTTGGTTTACAGGCCCAGAATATCTGACAGACTTTTCTGTGAAGTAGGATTTTTGAAGGACTGATCTACTTTGTCTTGGCAGAGCTCAACAGTTGACTTCCTTTGTGTACTGCTTGTCCAATTTGGACAACATACTGTTAGAAGTAAAGACAAGGGAATTTCTTGCCCAGTACCTAGTTTTGCCACATTTGAAGTAAACTCCACATGGAAGTTCTTTGATGCCCATCATCTTCTTTGAATTTGGTTGGTGCTGCCCAGAGCAGATGTACTGTCATGAAAAGCCTTATGTTATTAAAACATCTGAAATACCATTCTGTAGATTTCTGAAGTATTTGAAGACCACCTATCTAAACTATATTACTGTTTAATCTTGAAAATATACACACGAGGCTAAATAAAGCTTATTTCTGTATACATCTAAGCCTTTACTACAAGTTTTATTATTATAGGTGACTAACTACTAACCTGAACTTCTTAATTATCCTAAACAGTTTGTTATAGTAGCTTTCAAAGACTTTTTATTACATTTTTAAATGAGTTGCAAAGGTATAATACCTTAAATAAGAGCAGAAATACATGTAACCATATGTTATAACAAAAAACCTTAAATTTGTATCAATATATAAAAATCCACCCCAATGTAAAATATTTGAGACTAGTAGTTGGTTTTTAATTTAAAAATAAATTAAATAATCTACTCTTTTATCCTATCATTCCTATATTTCCTCTTTTTTCTTTTCCTCCAACACTAGATAGGAGAGAAAGAAGGATAGAAGAAAAAAAGAAAGAAAGAGAGAGAGAGAGAGAGAGAGAGAGAGAGAGAGAGAGATACCCTTTAATCTAACCTCCTTTGTTTATTTTCCTCCTTGACCATGAGCAACTTGCAACCAACCCCTTTAAATGACAACAGACATCCATAACCCACTGAATGACCAAAATCTATTCATCCCAACATCCCACCTCTCAGCACTGTGAGTTTCATGTTCTTAAAATTGCTTCCTATTGTCTGGGGATGACAACATCTTGAGGGGACCCTGAGAAAATTGGGATAATTGTCAGGTCCTGGGAGAGGTAGCTGTATCATTTGTTGTTCAGTCTATGTGTGATGGGAAAGTCTAGAGCTTAACTGAAGTCCTGGGTGGAGTAGTCTCTGAGGCTGGACCATCTTAGCTAGCTGCATTGAAGTTGTCCTAGATGCAGATTTTTGAGGAAATGGCAATGGAGGCATTCTGGGAGGCTGGATCACCTGGGCTACTTATCTTGTCTTCACTGGTATCTGGTTCTTTTGTTCTGAAAACACACAAACTCTTAAAGGTAACATATATATCTGCATTACCACAAGTGCATTGGAATGTGCATTGTATACAAAAAGACAATTTTCTGTTCTTTGTTAGAGCAGGTAAAAGGTATCTGTCAACTTTCTAAGTCCATTTGGACTGCATAACCAAGCTGTCATGAGGACTCTGTAGCAAACAAGACTTATCATGTCTCATTCAGTCTCAGAGCTGTTTCTATGTAGAGGGATCAGCATGTCCATCACCTGTCTTATAGTTTTTCTTGGTTTCTTCCTTGATGTCTGCAGCCAAGATTTCAGGAGGTCTCTATTGCTGCCTGGGGGACCAGCCTCCAGGCAACTCAGGGCTGGAAGGGAAATCCACAGCATTGGCATGTACTAGACTTTTCTATCTGAGTGGCTTAGGGAAAAAGACACTCACATTCTCTCTGGATGGTTTCCTTCTTTATTCTTCATCTTTTTCTTTCCCTCTACAGCTTATATACCCCAACAAAATCTTTCAGGCAACACAGGAATCACAATGGGGTTACATTTCAGTTTTCAAGTGAATGATTATAATGAATATAGGTAAAAACATTTTTCATCTCCCTTACATGATTAAACATTTTATGTATTACAGGTGAAAAACAAATTGTCTCAAGAACCCATGTACATTCATGCTCAAGCAACTTGTTATAGATTAGCTGTGTGGGCAAGCAAGGTATTCTTCTCAGTCAGGTCTTTAACTTGCAGCTACACTTTCAGTTACAAAGAAAGGGCCAATTACTTTATTATTTATCTTGAAAGGTAATCTTATAAGGAATCTTAAAAGAATCAAAAACCTAAACTTTTACATATGAAAAAGAATCAGCCAACTCTACTTTAAATCTTTAGGTTGCATACCTACTCATCAATAGTTTCTTACATCAGGAAATTGAGAGCAAAAATGGGTATAAGGAATTCATCACCACCTTTGATCATCAATCAACCCTAACAAGGAAAGTACATCAGCTAGTGACAATTGGGCTGCTTTGCATTTTTGACTCTAACCTAATGAATCTGTAACTCAGCTATGTGTCCTTGGGAATGTTAGATTGTTTTCTGTGGTTACTTATATTAAAACTATTATCAAAGCATCTGGTCTAACCCGAAGTTATTTTAAAGCTTTGTTTCAGCTAATGGTGCACACCAAAGCCTGTGACTGGGTCTTTTAGCATCAAGATTAAAGGAATTTGCACCAGCCTGGCTCTTGGGACTCTATTGTTTTTCTTAATCATTAACTTGAGCAGTGATCTAATGCAGCTCCTTAGGGGGAACTCATAGGCCCTAACTGTGTAATATTTCCTTGTATTTACTTTTATTCATCAAAGCCAACATCATTATTATCAATTAGAAAGTACAACTTAGGGAGTAATCATTTTCACGACAATCCACAGATAAAAATGCCAAATTGAATGGGATGTTTCCGTGAGATAAACACACTACGTTACAGGCAGTGAGGGCCTCCTTGTACCCATGTACCATGTTAGATACTAGAGAAAGATGGCAGCAGCAAACATGTAAAGGCACAGCAGAAGACATTCTGGGGTCAATCATCTCAGGGCTTTGCCTAACCAAGGTTGACCCATCAGAGAGTTTCCTCCTAGTGGGCTGACACCTCGACTTTCAATTGCCACCTGCTGCTCCTCTGATATAGCCAATGGCAGGTCTCACCCTGTCAAATTTAATCTTTATTAAACTTGAAGGAATCCATAGCTTTTTGTTTTCTGTGGAAACAAAAGCATAACCCAATGCAACACATTACCTGACTTCCATTTTTGAAGTTAAGACATCCTTAAAATATATAGGCTGTCTGGACCAGGCTTTCTGTGTTTCTGCAGCCATTCTCTGACCATGTGAACCAAGTCTTAAAGGGCTAGGCCACCTCTGTGCATTTGTACGCTCTTTTTGCACCTCTGATCAGCACATGGTGCTGGCAGCAGGCTCCATTCACCCCAGGTCTGTCCAGTAGACTATCTCATTGGTTCTGGGCTACAGCTATTACTTTATCTTTCATTGGAGCTGAGCCTCCCACCCATGGGCACCAGTTGGGAGCTGTGCCTACCCACCCCAGCTCTGGGAAGTTTGCTGGGCCCACTCTGTGGCAGGCATTTCTACCGGGTCTCCTGCTGAGTAGCACACTGGCTGTTCACAGGCCCTACTAAAGTGCTCAGTTGCACAGCAAGGCCTCTTGTAACGGGAATTTTAAAAGTTCTTATTAATAAAATCAAACCTGAGCCAGGTATTGGGGTGAACTGAAAGATCAGAGAACCAGAACAAGCCACAGCAACCTCACCTGGCCAACTTCTCAGCTGGTCTTGTTTCCTCAGACTAGAAGCTGTGTATTTACCTTCAAATAACAGAAAATTTGAACACTATCTTAGATAAAGTGATAGAAGCTTGAAAATATTGGAATATTTATGAGGCTCAGGAATTATTGAAGAATAATGGGGGGAAAGATAGTAAGAGACTGAGGCAGTGGATGACTACAGTCAAATAGTATTTTCCAAACACAAAAGGGCAGTTGTGCATATTAATTCATAGCACTTGTAATAGCACGCATAAGTTCATGCCAGACAAAAATCTCAGCATGGAGTTGGGAGGTAAACAGGAAGTCCCACCCATAGCTGAAGAGCTACTGGCAATTGAAGGCTTCTTGGAGGGGGAGATTCCTTTTTCTTTAGGGGTATGGCCCTGGTTGACCAGGCTCTGGGATATGCCTAACACACAACAGTATATGGGCAACACGAACTGGAACAATGCACTAAAATAAGAAAGAAAAGGATGTAATATTGGATGAGTAGGGAAAAGTAGTAGATCTGAGTACGTGTATGAATACGATCAAATTGAATTCTCAAAGAATTAATGAAACTGTTATACAATATGTCTGCTTTCTCAGTTTGTATCCTGTTCTGAATAATTGGAATTTTCCATATTTTTGCTTAGTGATGTTCTTTGGTTATGGAACATTGATCTTCAAATGTTTTTGCCCCCTACTCACTGTTTCTGTTTACACACATGCTGGGATTCTCCACCACGTACCATGATCATCTCTATTCTCATTTATTCTTTCTGCCCCACAATTGCATCAATTCTGCAGAACTGGCCATTTCCCATCTCCCCTCAGCTCAATGCAATTGATTATGGTGATTTTTTTTTGTTTATTCATCATTGAGTTAGGGAATTCCCATTGGATATTTTTAATTCTAATTTTTGTTGGCCACACTATCTATGTCATTATTCACTTTCTGAGAAATTAATCAAAATTTTTTTTAAAGTATATGTCTGATAATCTAATATACAATTAGTTTTGACTTTATTTTTATTGTCCATTTTCTTACTTGGATTTCTTTTATGCATTTGTGCTGGTTTCAAAATTTTGTATTTGATTGTGTGTGTATAAAATCACAGAAGCTATGGAGGCTATTATTCCTAAGAGGATTAATTTCAACTTCTGCCAGATAGTTAGAATAATGGGAGATCAATTTTGTACACACATGGAGCCAATTAAAATTCAGTTTTGCCTTTTGTAAGGTCTCATGTATTTATAGTTAGTATAGCCTTAAGATGTAGTTCTTTAGCAGTTTAAATACAATTTCAGGAGAATTTAATAGGATCCTGTACACCGTCTAGGAACTGGCACACACTGCTGGGAAAGGGAGGGCAGGATGCCAGGCACTGCTATTTTTGTCTCTTTGGAAATTTTGCGTTTAAATTCTCTTTCTGTGGTGCCTTGAACTGTTTTTGGCCACTCAGCATTGTGAGATTGTGGGAAGCTCTGCTTCGCTTCTCAGATTTTAAGCAATTTTGCTTAACAGGAAAAATGTTCTGTGCGAAGCAGGTTAGCATGTCAGAGCTGTCTCAGTGCACTGCCTATTCCCCATGATCTTGACCCTGCAAGTCTTGGAGGCTGAGACTCTTCAAACATATGTATTTTTTAAAAAGTCTCTGTGTGTGTGTGTGTGTGTGTGTGTGTGTGTGTGTGTGTGTGTGTGTGTGCCATGCCTCAAGGATAGAGTCAAATGACAGTTTTCCAGAGTTGGTTCTCACCTTCCACTTTGTTGAGCAAGGGTCTCTCTTGTTTCTGCTTCTGCTCTGTGTATTCCAGGCTAGGTAATTCTCCTGTTTCTGCCTTCCATCTCACCACAGCAGTGCTGGGATCACAAATGCATACTAACTAATCTGTTTTTTTATGTGAGTTCTGAGGTTTGAACTTAGG
Organism: Peromyscus aztecus; assembly: GCA_902168405.1. Taxonomy (NCBI): domain Eukaryota; kingdom Metazoa; phylum Chordata; class Mammalia; order Rodentia; family Cricetidae; genus Peromyscus; species Peromyscus aztecus. The sequence continues at coordinate 39,419 of CABHPQ010159921.1, forward strand.
TCATCATGCTTGTGGAGCAATAGTTTGTAACCATGGAGCCACTTCCCTGGGTCTCAAACGTGGTTTTACTCTGGATGTTTGTGTTGAGTAGGTGAGTCTGCTACCAGAAAGTTCAGTGATAGACAAAAATCCCTCTTTGAAAGTGATTTTAAGTTAATAATTCTTTTGTGGTTATCTCTTCTCTTGCCTCAATTGTCCTGACACTTCAGGTGGCCTTGCATGAGCATCATGGTCCTTTGCCAATCTTCCTCTCGACATCCCATTTTTTTTTTTTAAACCACCATCAAAATGGTGGAAGGAAAGTCACTTGATTGTTCATATAATATGTTGATTTCATTCTCTCAGAATCCTATAAGTAATTAAAAGTGCATTTCTAGAATGATTTGAGAAGCCTATGCCTGTTTCTTTTGGTCTTAGTTGATGTGCTTCCTCCAATGGATCACTCTCCTCATACCCTTGGTTTCCTGATGGTCTCTTGAGTGATCTTGCTCTCTATTGGAAATTCCTTTTGCCTTTCCAGGAATTCATGTTAGCAAGACTCAAAGTAGCTTTGGGTTGGCTCCCTTTTTTATTTCATGTTTTGTTCACAAGAGACAGTCAAAAATTCTTTGCCTTTGCTGTCAATGAAAATGAGATTTTTGTTTTGTTTTAGCATACCCTCCTATGCTAGCCTTAGGCTGATAATTATACCCATTTGTTTTTAAAACCTTAAGTCTTTTCTTGTATCATATAGCAATCTTTTTGATGGCTCTAGATTCCAGGAAACATATATAAGCCCACTGATTACACTTTGATGTCTGTCTGCCTTTGGGGAAAATCACATCCCAGATATCTTACTGACAGGGTACACTGACAGCTCTCTTAAAAAAAAATCTCTATCTCAAAAGACAAAAACAAAATCAAAAAATTGAAAACATCTTGTATTCTTTTTTTTAATGCTTTTTACCCTTTCATTCTTGTGGAGCTACCTTACCAGTATGTCATAAACTGGGTAGCTAAAACCAGCATATTATTATCTTAGTTCTAGCGGCTAAAGCCCCAAATTGTAGAATTGGTAAAGCCACACATCTGTGCAGAGAAGTCTTTCCCATGATGTTTCTCAGCTTTGGGTAGTTTTCTGGCCATTCTTAGCATTTATTGTCACCCTCTAATTCTCTCCTATGTCTCTGCCTTCCCATGAAGATCCTATAAGGACATCAGTTATATTGAATAAGTGACCCTTCCTAATTATTCCAGAACTTAGTTGCCTTTAATTGTTTTGGTTGCTTCTTAATGATCTTAACTCTATTATAGATAACCATGTATTTGTAGAACTTTCTCCCAATTTAGTACATTTAGATATTATCTATTGACTTCCTGTGGTCTCTAAGGATTTTAACTCTGCTGTAACTTTCAGCATAATTCCATTACATTTTGATTATTTTATCATCATGCTGGTAGAACATATTATTTTCTCCTCAGTCGATGGGGATGGTTATATTCAATTCTTTGCTATTGGAATATTTTTTTTGTAATTTCAAATTAATTTTATGTAATACATTGATTGCTTTATACAGCATTAAGTAACATGTGAAGCTCAGAAGACTTCAAGCCCCTTTACCTCTGCTATTCTACTTTTTTCATGCATATTAACTTTGATATCTTGTTCTTTGTTCTGTTAGCTATTGAAAGAAGTATGGTGACATCTTACATAAGTTCCTTTTGTTAAATCTCATTTCTGCTTCTCTGAAGTCTGATGTAAAGCACCTCTTATTAGTATATCCAAATGGTTTTCTTCCTTCTATATAGTCCATATTCATTTAGGTTTACTTCCTATGGGAAGACTCATTAATAAAGACACCCAGTGGTTAGCACCATGGAGATGCTACGTCACTATACCAAGGATGAACTTTCCATTGCTCTTCAGGAGCACCTAGGAATGCTTCCTAAGGAACTGGAGAGTGAAGTCTCATTTTGACACTACACCTTTTTGTTCATACCTTGAGCAAGTCATATCCCATTGGAAGCAGCAGCTGTCAATTGGCCATTGGGATGAACTTCTATTTTACTTTGTTTCTACAAATGTTTTTAGATTTGGGAAGAAAGAGGTCAAATGTATGTCTTCATGACAGTTTATTTTGTATAGTCATGAGTATTTCTGTGCATAGGAGTTCTAGCTAACTTTTTTTCTGGTTTCTAGAAAAAAATTTTTTGTTTGCAGAAGTATCTTTTTATTTCAGAATATTTGGAAGCTTGTGCCTAGGAACATTAGGATAATCTAACATCCTTCTTAATTTACCAAAGCTGAAGAGGGCAGCAATGATTTTCATTGCAAAGAATATGACTGCTACATCTCGGCTTTGTGGTAAGTTGCAGTCTGTTGTGGAGGCCATTCTACTCTGCACTTACATGTCTTCTCATTCTCTAGAGGTGAAATTGCTGGAAGGAGATAAAATTCACATTCTCATACTTGCAAGCTAAGCACATTACCATAAAAGATTCCTCCCAGCCCTGTGTTCTTCTGTTGCAAACCCCTAAGACTGCAGGACTTCAGTAGGAAAGTTTTAAGGAGATAGATCTATACTTTAAAAACTTTCAAAAATTTATTTATATTTTACACGTATGAATGTTTTGCTTGCATTTATTTATGTGTACCACGTGGGTGACAGATTGCCCTCGGAAGTCAGAAGAGGATATTAGATTCTCTGGGACTGGAGTTACAGCTAGTCGTGGGCCACCATACAGGTGCTGGGGAAACAAAACTAGATCCTCTGCAAGAGCAACAAGTGCTCTTAACTACTCATCCATCTCTCCAGTCTTAGATCTATACATTTTATTTAGAAACCTTTAAAGTGTTATTGATGTTAATAGTAAGCAGTACATGTTTAACATATTCAATTTGATGTTTTAATATATGTACATACTCAGAAAACTATAAGTACAATGGAGATAATGAGTATACTTAACATTTCCAGATGTTTTCATTTTTTAATATTACATTTTTTATTTATTATTTTTTTTCATTTATTTTATATCCAGTCCACAGTTTTCCCTGTCTCCTCCCATCCCCTCTACCCCCTCCCAATTGACTCCTTCCCCATCTCCATTCAGAAAGGGACAGGCCTTCTCTTATAGCACAATAAGGCAGGCCTTGGGTTGGCCCAGAGTACAGAAGACACTGAGACTGGGAATCTGCTGTGTGTAACAGGTGTATTAGCCTTTGATTTTGCCTATACAGCTTAGACCATGAGATGGAGCCCTAGCCAGAAAATGCCAGACAGATGCAGCCAAGTGTTTGGTTCTCTGCTCATGTTGCAAAGGCTGATTTTCTTTTTTCCTTTTGCTTACTCCCTTGGAGGAGTGTGAACTTGTTTTGGCAGCCAAAACAAACAAACTTGAAAAAGATATATGTCATATAGTGCCACAAAAGGATGGGGATAATTGAAGGCAGAAGAAATGGCTTTGGCATGCTCCCTAGGTTCTGCCTATGCAGCTCACCTGATTATTATGAAGATAGTACTGTCAGTCAGGGACCTCTTTTTCTCTCTCTATCTTTCCCTCTAGTATGAATTTGGGTGTGTACAATGTAATTGCAGATAGAAGGCCTAAATAATGCGTTTGTGTGATGGAAGATTACAGGGGCCTGAACTCACATGCAAAGCCTGGGGTGTGAGGAACCACCCTGTCTATTGTAGACAGCACGGGTCCTGAGGGAAGTGAGTAATAGCTTACATTGGCATGAGTGTTAGCCACATCTATGTGAAATCAACGCTGGTGATTTTCATTGACACCCATTGCCTTCTAAAGACCATCTACGTAGGCAGAGAGCACTCTTCCACAATTCTAATCAGAAAAAAAAAATGATCATTTATTGTCCTCTACCATTGGGTGTAATCAAGATTAAAAGGATTTACATTAAATATTTAAGGAAAACCACAGTTTAGGTGGTGGAAATGTTAATACTTAAAGCAGGACTAAACCCTGTGTTGAAGATCTTACTCAGTCCTTTGCTTCCACTAGAGGTGTTTAAAGTAGAGGTCAAGACCATTTAAAGGGTGGTTCATCATCTTCATTCATCAAGGGGCCTGGGAGCATGGTGCAGGGGTTAGGAAGACTTCTGTGGAACCTCTTTGATTGCTTTCAGCATCAGCCCATTCTTAACGTGCCAATGCATTTTCATATGTGGTTTTTGGTGTATATTAATTTTCATTTCTTTCTCTCTTAAAAATATTTTTATTTTAAATTATGTATATGTGTGTGTGTATCTGTAAGTGGGTATGTACAAGTGAGTGCAGGTATTTGCTGAGGCCAGAGCCATTGGACCTCTGGAGTCAGTGTTTCAAAAAGTTGGTGGTCCTGGTCCTGGGATCTGAACTCTGGTCTACTAGAAGCGCAGCAAGTACTCTTAACTGCTGGGACATTTCTCCAGCTCCTAAATTAGCATTTCTAAGGAATTTTGTAGCTACAGGTAGAGTTAATGATTCACAGCTATGCTTCTGTTCTGGTTTGGTAACTATAACCAAAGGGTAAAGACGTATTTGACTTTTCTACTTTCTTGCTGCATTTCCATATATCATCATCTAGAATCTTTCAATCTTTTAAACTATTTAAACAAATAGTTTTCATTTGCTTGGGATTAATTAATTAATTGATTAATAATTAATTTACTGAGACAGGGTCTTGCTATGTAGCATTGGATGTCCCAAGATTGATAATACTGCTACTTTTATCTCCTAAATGCTGGGATTACAATCATGGGCAACAACATCTGGATCTGATTAATCTTAAAAGCTATCTTTGCTGGGTATAGAATTCTAGGCAGTGTTTTCTTTTAGCATTTTAGAATGTTCAGTGCATTGGCTTACCCTTCTCATTCTTTTTGCTCAGAAACAGAATGCTAGTCAGTATTAATATTGCTCCATTAAATATAATGTCTCTTTGTGCTATTTATTATTAGAAAATGTTTGTATGGTTTCAATCTGGAAAATGTATGTAAATACAATTTTGTTTAGATTTATCTTGTTTTCATATTCTTGTGTCTTGAACTTATCACTTATATTTTATTAATTTCAGAAGATTCTTATTCATCTCTTAATAAGTTGCTTAAGATATTAAGTTTGACTTTCATCTCATGCTCTGTGGAACAGGGACAGTTTATTTATTTTTTTTTTTTGTTTTTCGAGACAGGGTTTCTCTGTGTAGCTTTGCGCCTTTCCTGGAACTTGCTTTGGAGACCAGGCTGGCCTCGAACTCACAGAGATGCACCTGTCTCTGCCTCCCGAGTGCTGGGATTTAAGCATGCGCCACCACTGCCCAGTGGGATAGTTTTATTTATTCCATTTTAATTTGGAATTTGGCAATTCAAAAATATTACCTACCTTTAATTTTTCCCTTCTTTAAGTAATATTTTTATTTATTCTTTGAAAATTACATACATGCACATAATACATCTCAGTTATATCCACCCCCCACTCTTCTAATTTTCCGCAAGAACTCCCCAACATATCTCCTTCCCAACTTTATATCCTATTATAATTATTAAGACTTTCTATTTTTCTTCCACTGTGATTATGCTATCCTATAAATGTATCTATTTCATCTATCTAAACTTTTCAAGATACAGTTGTTAATATGATTTCCATACAATTCTCCCCCTTTCTCAATGGTTTGTAAGAAAACTTTAATTCTCAATTTTAGCAATTCAACTCTCTTCTCTTTTTATCTTGAAAAATCTAGATAAGTATCTTTACTTTTATAATTGTTCCATTCTGTCTTCTCTTTCTTATTTTCCAAGGTTCAAATGACACATATGTATACAGATATACACACACATACACATGTAACCTATGTGTGTACTCTAACCTATATGACTCACATTCTATTCTGAATTTTCTTTATTTTTCTTTCCATATTTCAGTTTAGCAATTGAATTTAAAAATCATTTACTTTATTTTGTGTGTGTGAGTATTTTGTATGTATATATGTGAGTGTATGTATTCTTGTGTGCAATGTGCATGCCTGCAGTCTGTGGAGGTCAGAAGAGGGTGTCAGATCCCTTGGAATTGGAGTTACAGATGGTTGTGAGCTGCTGTGTGGATGCTAGGAATCGAACCTGGGTCCTCTGCAAAAACAACAAGCACTCTTAACTGCTGAGTCATTTCTCCAGTCCCAGTTTAGGAATTGTTTTTAAAAAAATTAGTATGTGTACTGTTTCACTTGTTTTTTCTCTCTGGCTATTTTGCAGGTTAAACTCATTGCATTCCTGATACAGTCACGTTTGTTCACACTTACAATTTTCTTGTTTTCTTTTGTACTTACACATTCTAGGTTGTAGTTTCACCTTATCATCTATTTTCTTAAAGAAGAGAGATTCTTGTCTGATAACTCTAAAATTTCAGCCACTTGTGGATGTGCTTTAGTGTATTTACAGTTTGATCATTTGGGGAGGACCAGTAGTTTCTTCTTGAGGGTTAACCACTGTAAAGAGCAAAGATGCTCTGAGAGACATCGCCTCACATCTTAAGAGAACACTCACTTCATTCTCTAATAGGTAGACTAAAGATAGCTTCCCTTTACCCATGACTATGCTCTCATGATAATGAGCCATTAAACGTATGATGACATTTAAGAAATGGAAACCATTTGTTTTAAAGAGATCAGGCTTTAGCATTAATGCACCTCTAGGAAATGGATCTTTGAAGGTTCTATTGCACTGTCTGTGGCTGTATAAAGGTCAACACAATGCTTGATTAGAGAACTTGATAGAACCACTTATGCTCATGTTATACCACAGGTGCTTAGTGCTTGAATATGACAGGATCTCTCATCGAGATGGCATGTACCAGTCAGCTTCTCATGGAGTGGATGCTAGCAGGACTTGGTTAGTAAATTGCTCAGTAGAGTAGAGGTGCTCACTTTGAGGACAACAGTGTCTAATTTTCAGAATTATTATAAGGTCAAAAAACAAAAACCAATCAACCAAAAAATCAATAACATATTTTATAACATTTACTTTTATTACCTATATGTGAATATCTGCTAGTTCTTAAAATTGTTGATTAATATCACACGTCTTTTCTTTTGCTCCTCTTCCCTATCCCCTGTGTATTGTTGCTTGTTTCCTTGTTATTATGGGTCTGGAGACCACATACTCCATTTCCCTGTTCAACAGATTCTGGTCACTCAACATTGCAGTTGGACTGTTCTATCCAGTGTTTACATTGTCAGGTCACACTACTATCCTATAAATGCTTAAGTGAAGCATCTACTATGTTACTTGGGAAGACTCTATAGGAAAAATAATTTCTGAGACAGTTTGGATCAGTGACGTAGGCTTTGAAATTTTTGTCTGATTAAGGTATTAGATACAAACTCAAAGAAATGTTAGATACCATGTCAAGGTCTCTTGTGTCACAACAATAAGACTGGGAAAAGATTTTGTATTCATAATCTTATCATGATAGGAATACAGAAACTAATTTTCTTCTTCTAACAGTGTCATGTATAGAATTATCTGTGCTCACAGTAACCCTCCATTACCCTCTCTTATCTCTCTATTGCTGCTGACTGCCTTATCCCCAACAGTCCTCTTCCCATCTCCATTTATTTTTTGTTTTCATGCAGATCTTATGTAAGTAGCCATAGCTGCCATGTGTTCATGATCACAACAGCTATGATGTTTCCACAAGACAGAGTTTCATAGCACTCCTCTCCATTCTGAGCTGTCCCAGTCTTCCCGCTCTCTCCTCTGTGATGCCCTTAGGCCTTGGAGGTAGTGACATAGATGCCTCATTTAGCACTTAATACTCATAGATTGGAAGTATTAATATTTTGAAATGGCCATCTTGCCAGAAACAATCTATATATTCGGTGCAATCCCCATCAACATTCCAATGCAATTCTTCACAGAGGAGAGGCTTAAATCCTGACATTGCACTATCAAATGCCCCCTAGGCCTTGAAGGTAATGATATAGCGATGTTACTGAGGGCTGTGCACTCAATAGACACTTATTCCTGGCACTCTGAACAACTGTGAACCCCTTCATTGACAGTCACAGTCTACGTAAAGAAACTTCTCTGAGTCTGAGAGCACAACCAGGCTATAGGTGAACACAGATGTTTAGGAGACAGTGTGGTTATATGTCCATCTAGCAAAACACCAGTAGTTCATTCTCCCCTATGGCCTGTGATCTCTGTAGACACAGGCTTTTAAAGCAGACTTACAATACTAGGAATGTATTACCTCCCATGGAGCAGGCTTCAAACCCGACTGGGAAGTGATTGGTTAACCTTAAGACATTCTTACCACTATTGCATTGGGAAGCACATCTTGTCTGACAGGTCAGAATTATAGTACACAGGGTCCAAAGTGAGAAAGACTGTTGATGGCTTTTCTCCCCAATAGACAAACCAATGTTTTGCCAATTCTTTTGTAAATGAAATGAAAAGAAGCTCACTGAATTCAGTCAATACCATTATGCTTTTTATGTTTTAATTTGTGAGATTCAAGACCATTTATTAGAGTATCTTTTTCTTTTTCTTATTTTTGATTCTTGTTTTCTCATTTTATTTTTTTATTAAGAAATTTTTTCCATTCATTTTATACACCAATCAAAGATCCCCCTCTTCCCTCCTCCTGCCCCCCAGCCTCCCTCTCCCACTCCTCCCCACAAGAAGACAAGGCCTCCCATGGGGAGGCATATCCAGTAGAGGCAAGTCCAAGTCCCTCCCCCTGCCTCAAGGCTGCTCTAGGTGTCCCATCATAGATAGTGGGCTCCAAAAAGCCAGTTCATGCACCGGGGATGGATTCTGATCCTACCACCAGGGGGCCCCTGTAGTCGAAAGTTTTCCTGTGGTCCTGCCTGGCTCCCATGGCCCACAGTCCTGTAGCTGCTTAGACCCAAATAAACACACAGAGGCTTATATTATTTACAAATGATGTGGCCTAATGGCTCAGGCTTCTCACTAGCTAGCTCTTACCTTTTAAATTAACCCATTTCTATAAATCTATGCTTTGCCATATGGCTTGTGGCCAGTAGGCACTTACATCTTGTTTTTCCTGGCAGTGACTAGCAGCATCTCCCTGCTCTGTCTTTCTTCTTCCTCTCTTTCTAGTTAGAATGTCCCACCTAACCTTATTCTGCCTCACCATTGGCCAAACAGCTTTATTTATCAACCAATCAGAACAACACATATTCACAGCATACAGAACGACATCACCCATCAGGGCCCCCAAGCAGATCAGGCTACACCTCTGTCTTGCCATTTATTAGAGTATCTTTGAAAGGAGGGCCCATAAGCTTCCCAATAAAGATAAGAATCTCAGCTTTTGTCTATCAAGTAGGTCATTTTCAAGGTCAAGCAGTACTAATGCTTTTTTATAGAAGCAATCCCAATGGAATATAAATCCCTAAGTTTCCCTTATACAAAAGCACTTTAGTAATCTGTGAAGAATGCTGACATTGTGATGGAAACACATGATTAGTCAATGACGTGTTTAGACTGAATTAATTTAAGGGAAGATAATTGTTAAAGTAGCAACTGATGAAGCAGAGGGACTGGGTTGGGATATGCAGCTTCCTGCTGTCCAGAAAAGCAGTTGTTAGTGGTATGTCAGGATTTAAAAAATGCATTATTCTCTGTGAATAACTGCATTAACTTTTGACGAGTATTGCATTGAATCCATAGATTGGTTTTGGAAGGATGTTCATTTTCATAATATTAATATTTCTAATCTTTGAGCATGGGGCGTCTTTCCATTTTATAGTATCTTCTTAAAGTTTTTATTGTATAAGTCTTTTTTTTTAGTTCCTTGGTTAGATTTATTACAGGATTATTTGAGGCTATTGTGAATGAGAATCTTTGCCTGATTTCTTTCTTTGTATGTTTGTCATTGGTATATAGGAAGACTAATGATTTTTGTGTGCTAAATTTGTATCCTGCTACTTTGATGAAAATGTTTATAAGCTATAGGAATTTTCTGGTAAAGTCATTAGGGTCTTTTATGTATTGAATCACATCATCTACAGATAGGGATACAATTCTCTTACCCCAGTAAAAATGGCTAAGACTGAACAACAAACAAAACAACCAAATGCTGTTGTGGACATTCAGAAAGGAGAACTCTTATTTACTGTTGGTAGGAATAAAAACTGCTCCAGCCACTGCAGAAACAGTGCGAAGCCTCCTCTAAACTATTGTATTAATAGGCATATCTTGACTGGCAAGATGTAGTTAGGGTCTATAGAAATAGATCTCCTGCTATATGATTCAGCTTGGGCGTATTTTCAAAGGATTCTGCATCCTACTACAGAGATACTTGCTTATCCATGTTAATTGTTTCTTTATTCACAATATCCAGGGAAGGGAAGCAGCCTAGACTGACAACTGATTAATTGATAATAAAAGTAGTATGTGTGCATAGAGGAATATTATTCAACTATAAAGAAACTGTAATTATGTAATTCATGGATAAATGAATGAAGCTGGAAATAATGAAGGTAAATGAGACCCAGAAAGATAAACACTACATGAAAAATGATTGATGTAGGAGGGCCTAGCCAACTGTGGGCAGTACCATCCTTGGACAGGAGAGTCTGGGGTATATAAGAAAGGTTAGCTGAGTAAGCCAGAGGGAGCAAGTCAGTGAGCAGGGTTCCTCCACGGTCTTTGCTTCAATTCCTGTCTCCTAGTTTCTGCCTTGAATTCCTGCCCTGGTTTCTCTCAATGATGAACTGTAATTCATAAGCAGATAAACACTGACTTCTCCAGGTTGCTTTTGACTGTGGTGTTTATCACAGCAACAGGACAATACCTAAAACACATTATCCCATGATAAAGGGCTCTAGGATCACCGGCATTGGGGGAGGTCAGGGAGACTGGTTCTTCTGCACATCATAGTGCCGGTAGACATGTTGATTGCTATTATTTTCTAGAAAACAGCACTTTATGATCCTGATTAGTTGCATGTTTTTACTATAGTCGTCTTGGAATCTTTTCTTTAGAAATGACTGTTTTTAGAGGCAAACACGGTTAAACAAAGTTTTTGCAGATGTAGGATGGCAAATAGGCTGAAAAATTCCTACAAATGTCCAACAAAAATTAAATAGTAAAATAATATAAACAAATAATGTGATTGTTAGAAACTGCATTTTCATGAATATGGAAAACTCAAGAGTTTGGAAAACTTCCCATGGTATTATATTGAGTGAAACAGCAGGGACAGAAAGTTCATGTAGAGTATGGTATCGATTTGCTAAAGTCTGTGCATGTGTATGTGTATCTGTACATACACATGTGAGGAAAACCTTTCTGACTATGTTAAAAATAGCAACAGTAATTTTTCTGGATATTTAGAATACAGAATTGTGAATGTTCTTGTTACTTGAGAAGGGGTGTCCCCATGTACCTTAAGCTGGCCTGGAACTCATGGTCCTCATCTAAAAGTTCTGGGATGGCAGGTACATGCCTTCAAATCTGGCATGCTTTATAATTTTTATAATTTATACATGAAGTGTGATTTTTATTGTCATTTTACATTAAAGAATAGCATCACTTAAAAATTAACATTCCATATGTTTCTGAGTGATGAAATGGACTTTTAATCCCTTGTGAATAGCTATGTAAGATTGACTAACACTGACAGGTGCCTTTGACTCAGTGCATTCTTTACCAGTGTTAGCAAGTTGGGTTGGTCACATCCCTTATTTTTTCCTGTGTGTCTGTCTCCTCACCTTTCAGATGTGGCAAGCATAGCAGAACAATGATTTTTTTCAAATTAACAGAACTGTGCAAAAAAAAAAAAAGAGTAGACATTCCTTAGGGTATGTTGGCACCATTTTTTAGTTTTGGCCAGACACTGTGGTTAGCAAATAGAGAAGCCAGCCCAAATTGGTAAGCCTTCACTGTCTTTGTAAAGGCAACCACCTCCGCAGAAGGAAGACAGTGTAATCAGGAAAGGAAACCCATAGGCATTCTCTCTCGCCCTATAACTGCTATCATGTGCTTACCTACTGGTCACTGTTCAGTTTCTTGAAGAATTGCTGTGCCCAGCTTTCTGTAGCCTTTCCATGGCAGCAGAGGGACTGCTGTCCTTCCCATTCTCTGTCCCTGGAGATGCCTCAGAGACCAAATTCCAATGACCTTGCCTCAGTTTTCTGTCTCGTTGGCCTCTGTAAAACATTTGGACTAACCATAGCCCTTTACTTTTAAAATAGTTCCTTCCTTTGCTCTAAGGTTACTGTGTCACCTTTGGCACTCACGAGATCTTCTGAAGATTTCATTGGCTCTGTGAACTGCTGTCCTTGTAGTCTTGGGGAATAGCAAAGGCAAAATTATATTCTCTGTTTTATGTCACACAACAACATACTTTAACACAAAGTCTG
>CABHPQ010159922.1:0-45220 GCA_902168405.1 Peromyscus aztecus
GACTGCTACATACTGTAGTGCCTGCTACTTACCTGCTTTAGAGTTTGGTACCATTGGTTAGTATCTGCCAAAGATTAAAATAATAAATAAGTAAAAACAAACACTGAAACCATAAACAGGAAATGAAAACTGAGTTTCGGACCTTCCAGGCAGGAGCCAGAAAAAAAAAAAATAAATAAATAAAAAAAAAAAAAAACTCAGTTCTAGAGCTCAAAATAAAAGGTCAAAAAGATTCCAGCTAAACCTGAAACCCGAAGAATACTGTTGACAAGTTAATTAAATTTCTTTTAAATGCTGTGTGATCTAGTAGGCTATAGATCAAATGAAATACATCTACAAGCTGAGTCCCAGGAGGGTCTACCAGCCTGTGTCCTCTGATCTATGGTACCATCTGTGAGAGTCTAGCTAGGAAAAGATAAAAGGGACATAGGGGAAACTGCAGTAACAGACAAGCTGGTGTTGAATAGTGAAGTACTAATACCTAAGTCATTCTGAGTAAAGCTACCCAGTCATGTGAGCCTGCATGCATGGAAAGATAGAGGGGGTAGAGAGATGGGTAGGGAGAAATAACTGTGGACCATGCTTCATGGATCCACCCCCATGAAGCAAAGAACTACAATGTCAGTCCAAGTGCCTCACTAGGCAAAATCGATACTACTACGTGTATTCCAGTTACACTTAGGCTTACACACTTATTTGCCGGACACAGTCACAATGGCACAGAAAACCCTCCCATCTCTTTGATCCATATTAGCAAAGGTGTTCCTCTACCCTCCATAATGGAGGATGATATTCTTCAGTAACTGATGTCATTACATTCTACTTTATCTTTCCCATTCAACCCAGAGAAAGCCTCGGAACTCTCCTCAAATGAAATGCTCAGGAAATTAAGAGGAACTCTTCTCTAGCTTTATCATCCAACACAAAACCCAACTTAATAAAATTATCTTCCTATATTAAACTACTACAAAGAAAACAGTCCATTTAAAGGTTTTAAGTAACCATTAGACCTTTAGCTCTTGACCATGGAGGATGCAGGGGAGCACAAGAATAACCATCACCAACTGGCTGGGGGATGCTTGGCAGAGAGATATTTTCAGAAGCAGAATTACAGTGAGATATATTTGTCTCTCTGATTGATGCTCAAGGGCATATGATTAGAAACTTGATGCAAATTGGATCTTCCCTGTGCTTTCCAGGAATGACACTCTTAAGATCCTCATAGCATGAGATTTATAAACAGAAATGGTGCATTCCTGATGTGACCATCAATGCATCCCCAAGAATTAGCAAAATCCCTGGCACATAGTAGAGAGTAGGTAAACATCCACTCTCATGTCTTTCCTTTTCCTATGCACTAAGCAGACATGCCTAGTGAATGCCTACATTCCCTTCTACCTTAGAATATTTGATGAGGGCGCAGGCCTGACTGGAGTAGAAGTTTCATGTCACAGAGCAGAGGAGCTAAAATCACATAAGTACGTGGTACCTGATGTTCAAAGGCTCTAAAAATACTTAAATTATGCAATTAATGATAAAAAAGGAACCTATTAGTGCATAAAGGAAGTCTTTAGCAGTTTGATTAGAAAGGTGACAAAATTGAAATGGTGGCTTCCGGAATTACAAGGGATATACTATGTTATTTTTATTCCAAAGTCTAGAAATGGCTCTAATAACCACATAGTTTCCTTTAAAAAAAAAAAAACTTTCCAATGGCTCTTCACCAATTTCAGAATTAAATGCAGATTTTTTAGCCTTATATAGAAGACCCTGCCTCTCTAGTTCCCACTTTGTTGTCATCTCACCAAATTATGCATTTCCTCCAACTCATTACCCCAGAGACGGGTCTCACTTGGTTTTGCTGGATAATTGCTATTGACCATATGAGTCATGGCTTAAGTAACCCCTCCTTGGAAACTTTCCAGGGTTCCTATTCTTTACATGGCCCCTGGCAGTCCAGCTCCCTTCTCAGCACCATCATAGCTCCATGTTGTAACTACTACTGTCTGTCTCTCCTGGTAAGTTGACATATTCTCAGGCAGAGTAAGCCACACCTTTCCTTTCTATGTCTCCAAGTATTTGTCATAAAATGCATGTATGAATGATAAAGTAGAGGTATGTGGAGAGGAAAAAGAAACAAGTAAGATCACAGGACTGCTTGCTAACACCTCTAAGACAGTGCTCATCTTAGTCAGAAAAGAAACCTCTAGGTTCATTCTGCCTGACAATAAGTGACAAGATGGTGGAGGCAGGCAGGTAAAAGGCATTTGATGGGACCACTAAATGTGTGCATGCTGAGGAAATGTGCTATAAGGCTGCCTATACGGAAATCTCTGTACTCTAGAGTGGCAGTTGTTATTATTTTATGTGCCTTGGTGGAACACTGATGGCAAAAGTACAAAACTCAATCATAGAGTCCATGATCTTCTAAGAGATTAGCTGCCAAAGCTTAGCAACAACTCTGCCTTCTTCTCTGGAGTATGCTAAAGGGTAACTCTAAACTTCTTCTATGACAATGAACCTTGGACTTGTCATCCGCACGTGCATGTCTTGAAATGTTGCCTCAGAGCTATTGCCTTCTGTATCCAAAGCCAAAGAGAAGAAATTAATTCTAGAAATGAAGCTTTTGGCCATAACTGCTGACTGTCAGCAGCTAAAGTGAAAAGAGGTGGATGACAATGGACATGGCAACCAGAATTTGGAGACAGAGATTTTATGAAAGGTCTAAATGCAGAAGAGTATACAATTCTATTAAAAAGATGTTGTGAAACGGAATCCGCAAGAAGTCTACCAGAGTTGATCAAAAACAACAGCAGCATACCAGACAGGCAAGTATTTTAAGCAGTACTGAAGACTAAGTAGCTGGTTCAGCACCATGGATAGTGACAGGTTTTGCAAAGAGGAGGCTGCTTATGGAGGGAATTCCAGTAGTACTCTTAGGAGCTAAGAAGACACGTTCATACAACACATCCCTTTATTGTATGAGACCTATGGGCTTCTTTGTAGCTGAGCAACATCCAAAGCGGGTCTGCCTGTCAAAAGCAATTACAAACTATTTCTTATCTGGCCGGCTAAAGAGTTCTGCTTCTAGCCTAATGAACATCCTAATCAGATGGCTTTTCCAAGAGGTCGAAAGAGGCGACTCTATAATCAGTAGGAGACATGGGGAAGGTGGTGGAAAAATAAGACATGCTGGTAGGTAGCTGATAACAGAGTTGTCTCCAATACGGTGCAGAAGACAGAAAATAAGAATTAGGTCCCGTTGACAAGAGAGACAGAAATACTAAGGATTTTTTTTTTCTTTTTCTGAGAACAATTCTTTACTCTTCATTAACTTTACACTAAAGAGTCATTTGACAACACTCCCCACCTTCTTTATGAGTTTCTTTTCAAGGTGGCAAGCAATTTTAATTTTTTAATTTAATTTTTTCATTCAATATATTTTGATCATATTTCCCTTCCCCCAACTCCTCCTAGATACGTCCCACCTCCCCCCCCACACACACACACAATTTCGTGTTCCCTCAGAAAGAAAGGAAAAAAATCATGATGATAATCTTAGCCTGAGCTCACCTGTGACTGACTTTCTATTCCTTTTTCTGAATCTGCAGAGAACTTGATAACCACTAGATGTCCCTTATGCTATACACAGCCTACCTAAAATGAATTGCACTGCCAGTTACACAAATTACATTCAAAGACATGTTTCCAAGCCTTGACTCTCAGGTGCCTACCATAATTCCTGCAGTGCCTCCTTCCTCTGCTTTATTTACTAAACCACCTCTATAGCATTTCAATAACAATTTAAGGCAGGGTATCACTGGTTCAATTAAAAAGCTTTATAGTTATATAAAACAAGTAGAGATAGTGGACAAACAGTTGAATAGGAATATTTGAGGAAATATTTCTCAAAAAGCTAGGATACCTAAAGAGGTTCAAAATTTATTATCACTTTCAAAATCCAGTATTAGTTTTAATACAGACAGAGAAGCCGTAGCTCAGTTTAAATTCAGATTTTTGCATATCCTGGGAGATTGGACTCTCAGAGTCAATGCAACTAGGAACAGCAAGTAATTAATTTCACATGTCAAATTTGAGTAATTAAGAGTGGCTGCCTAGGAAATGAAGAAGGAAGGACTTATGCTGAAATCAATAGACAATGTCTGTTACAAGAGTAAGAAGGTATACTTGTAGAACCTGAATTAATGTATTAGCTCTATCCAGGGTCCTGGGTGTGGGATGATGGTTCTTGGTGGAGCAGAGTGGTTAGTAGCTAACCTGAACAGAGGGTTTCTGAATTGATCAGTTGTTAGTGTTTTACATAAAATAAATTATTTAATCCTGATTGAAAAACATAATTAAGCCAAGACACCACAATAGTGTTGACAGCAAATGGGGACACTATTAAAACTCACTGGAATATAAGTATAACCTGGAACATTTCAAAATTATCTGGGATACAGGCCCACAATATTTGATCATTAATATTTAAAGGCATGTAGGTTCACTTTGTTACCGTGTAACAAATTTCTTCAACTTTGAAGTGGGACATCATATACTTACCTGAAAAGTTGTCATTATTATTACAGTTCTTTAGCCAACATCCATAGACTAGCTCCTGTGCACAGCAAAAGTCTATGACCACTACCTTCATTTTACAGAGAGAGAGAATATAGGAATTGCAAATGCTGCATATATACCTAGGATAATGCTAGGGTTAGGTCATGGAATCAGAATGGAAATGAAGGTGAGTCTGGCTTCACAGGGTGTTACTGGACAATTACTAGTATCCTATGACATAAGGTAAGTTGAGGTTTCTTTAACATACTTCCCTCAGAGAGTGGAATTAGAACAAGGAGTCACTAGAAAAAACTAATCTTTTTTCTTGCTATGCCAAAGCTGACACGTTACCATCAAGATACTATGAATTAAGCACATGCAGGCACTGAGGAGGGTCTCCACTGGACCCACCTCCTTCATGGGTTGTAAGAGAGTTGGAGAGGTGATGAAGAAGTCAGCAAGTACCTGCATCTGAATTTCAAATACAAAAGTATTTTTTTGAAAAAAGATGAAATCCCTGCTCTGACCTTGCATGGTGCCCTACTCAAGCCCACAAGACTCTCCTGATGTCATCTCAACTCCCCTGTCAGAGACCACCTAGACCCTTTGTGACTTTTCTCATGGAACAGATGGCCAGAGCTACTATTGGACACAGAAGAGTGAGTGCCAGGCCAGCTGAACACACCTGTTCCCACAGACCTGGACCACTGTCCACTCACAACAGCCAGCTGGTAGGAACTGGCTGCCACTGATCCCTTGTCCAGAACTCAGACTGGCTCTTCCTCTTACTCATCAGCTCCTCAGTCAGTATAATTAATGGTTTATTTTCATAATGAGAGCTGGGAATGTTGCCATACACATCTGTTCAGGGGCATTTGGGTGACCTAAATCAGACCTTTCTTGACAGCAGCCTCTGGCTTCGTTCAAATGGGCCATCACTTTGTTTACTTATGGGGTATGATTGTAAAATATATCCCTGGAAGATCAAATACTTGAAGTCTGTAAAGGGGAATGGCATCTGCCTTTGAAGGAGTCTGAAAATGGTCCTCAAAGATGTCAGACTCTAAGCACTGAAACCTGTAAATGTTCTCTTGTTTGGGAAAAAATTCTTTGTAGATGTGATCCTGTATTCTCCAGATGGGCCCTAACAGCATCACCTGTATCCTTTTAGGAGGGAGGCAAAGGTAGATTATACATACGGAGAGAGAAGACTGAAGGAATGCAGTCCTGAGACAAGGAATGTTAGCAGGCACCAGCACCTGGATGATGCAAAGGACTGATTTAGACTCTAGGGGAGCACAGTTCTGCTGGCACCTTTGATTTTAGCACAGTGAAACTGACTTTGGACTTCAGAACTGTGATAGAATGAATACATTTCTGGTTTTTAAGCACTCCCGACTGTGGTCGTTTGTTATAGAAACCATACGAGATTAACACACTTACTGTCTGTTCTTTCCCTACCCCCTGCTAGGATTGGACTTGGAATAAATCCCCGGAGCATGGCATGTTTCCTTTGGTGTTTGCTATCCATGAACTGCTCAGGTTGGTAGAGAAAGAACTAAGTTAGAGTTGAAAATTCTTTCTAGCACTATTAATAGCAGAAATTCACTCTTTGGTTGTGACTAGTCTTTGAAATGTAAACCACCATGAAAATGTAGCTGGCAGGCTTTGGCTCCTCAACATTATGAAGTATAACCTCATGTGGTACAAAGAAGCTGCCCAACCTTCATAACATGCCATAAGTGAGGTTCACACCAAAGCAATAATTAATCACAAGGAATGCACATTTTTTTAAAATGCATGAATTATGTAAATTTCATCATACTGGAGATTGTCTAATATGATTGGCATAACCTTTTTCCAGAAGAACTTAGGTTATTGTGTAGTAGACAGATATGTGTCATTATTTGCTCACTAGCCACTTATTGAGCAACTAGTACACACAAAGCACCATGCTAGGAACTGTGGAGCATGGAAAGAGCAGTCATTGGCTCTTCCTTCAGGGAGAAGTCCAAAAGACAAGTAGATAGATGCATTTATTCAGTTATTAATCCAATCATTACCTCTTCAGTGTCATAGTCTTGGAAATAAAATTTTAAAAAGCATATAGCAAGAAAGCTTCAGCCACAAGTGACAGTGTCAGAAAACTTGAAAATCAGCTTTTTCCATGAAAATGTTTTTAAGGATATTTCCACCCTCAAAGCAAGGATAAGGCTCCTAATTCAGGATGTGAGTAGGGACAAGGAGCAGTCACAGAGTACTTTCCAAAGTATGGAGTCAAGAGGCTGTGGCAACTCTGCATACGGGAGATAGTTGTGTAGCTTGGTCTGTTTGAGGGGTTCCTGGCAGTGGAATAGTATTTTAACTGGGCAAAGGCATGTTATATGTGTTTATGCTACAGAATATTACTTTAACTGTGTAAAGGCATACTACATTTGTTTATGCTACATTTGTCTAGTGATGTAAGGATGTGTGTTTAATTATGTAAAGATATGTGGCATTTGTTTCACCTTGCCTGCCTAAGTCACCTGATTAGTCTAATAAAGAGCTGAACAGTCAATAGCTAGGCAGAAGAAGGATAGGCAAGTCTGATGAACAGAGAGAATAAATAGGAGGAGAACTCTGGAACAAGAGAGAACAGAAATGGGGGGGGGCACTCCTGAAGCAAGAAGCTAGGCAACCACCAGCCAGCCAGACACAAGAAGCAGTGAATGTAAGATACACAGAAAGAAATAAAAGTAAAAAGCCCTGAGGCAAAAAGGTAGATAAAGAGGAACAAGTTAATTTAAGTTAAAAGAGCTAGCCAGAAATAAGCCTAAGCTAGGCCGAGCATTCATAGCTAATAATGAATCTCCATGTCGTGATTTGAGAGCTGGTTGGAGACCCAAAAGAAAAAGCTTGGTACAATGCACTGTGAAGGACCTTGGGCTCTGTGACTGCCTTTTGCACTCCAATTATTCTGGATGGAAGTCTGAAAACATGCTTTCTTCAACCACTTTCTAAGGGAAAGTCTCCAACCTGAGGTTTCTAACACCTTAAACAAAACCTCACCATAATACCTAGGTTGTTACAAACTTGACTTGGTATCACTCCATTTAACGCATAACCTTGGAATCCTACTCAATAGCTAGAAATACTGGTACTATCTAATTGGGGCTAAACAGAGCCAAGGGAACAGGGAAATATCCTGAGAGGAACCCAAAACTATGAAAACATAGTCTTGCCTTGGCTTTTGAATTTTGAGTTTATTGTAGACAGACATAGAAATAGACACTACTGAAAATGTCATTAATGGTTTCTAAGGAGGTATGTACACCTAAAAGGAATAGAGCAAGTTTTTTACCTGTGAATAAAGTTGAGTAACACCTAAAGAAGTTCAAAGTCCCATGTTTCTCCACACAATGTTCCCTGGAAATTACACAGGACTAAACCTAAAGGGTCACTGCGTCCCTCTCTTCTATTGAGCCATTTATTGGTCATGCTATTGCCTAAATTTTCTTTTATCCAAGAGAAAAAAGAATCTTCAAGTTGCTGCCTGACATAATGATGCAGCTCTCTTGACCATTAGGTATCACTTGTATGTGCCACAATTCTAGAATCAAGGAGAGTGAAGAGAAATACTATCCTCCATCCTTACCTTTTGATGGGCTTCCTGGAAGAAAAATACTATCAGCATGGCCCATTGCACCTGAAAGATTCTTAAATCATTATAAAACTCTCTTCATTATTATTCAACTTGTAAGTGAGTAGAAAAATGAAAAAAATGAAGATAAAATTCAACAAGAGTATTTTTGGAACTCAAGTAAAAGGCATCAACTTGCATTCTATAAAACCAAAAATCTATTAATTCCAAATAATGAAAAGCAAGAACTACATGCGACAGTGAGCAAATCAAACACTGCCTTGTATCTCTCTGCTTTCTATCACTGGCTTCAACTTGACTGTGTAGCTAAAGTTCCATGAGAACCCAATGAAAGACTTTAATTCTTCCCACATTGTCTCTGCAATATTCAAAAGCCTTAACTTAGTTGCTTCCCAAGAAAAGAATAATGTTTAACTCATGACGAAAAAGTTCTGAAACAGCATTACTAGTGTCCTATCGTTTCAATTTTAAAAAGCAGTAGTCTTTAGAGTTCTTAAAATAGGCAATAACTGTCATTTTTCTCATAGCACTCCATCCTTGAGATCCTCCACACTTGGGTTTAATCACTGAACACTTTCCAAGAAACTCTTGATGACTAATTTTGTGCTTCAATCATCCTCTTCCTTTCCCGATTCCTTCAGATTGGGCTTTCCCCAAGCCTCTGATGAAGGCCATCTTTCCACCTTACTACTGTCTTCCACTGCTAATTCCATCCATTCATACATCTTTACCTGGAAACCAAACCCTCAGGTCCCAAATGTGAAGTGTCATCCCCAAAGTAAACACAGTGACCTTTTAGGTTTAGCCCTGTGGAAGTTCCAGGGAAGATCCTTGGAGAAACTTGGGACTTCAAACTTCATTAGGTGTTACTCAATTTTAATCATGGGTAGAAACATGCCCTATCACCTTTAATTGTACACACCTCCTTTCAGACACTTCACACCTCTTCATCCTATGCTTCACAACACTTCAGATGTACACACCTCATCAACCTACAATTAAAATCAATCTGAAGAACCTCAAAACCAACCTGTCTAGAAGTACAACCATCCAATTCTCCTCCTGACTTCATTATTTCTTGTCATGGTCACTCAAGTTCAAATATTTGTAGCTGTATTTGTGTGCACCCCCCCACTGTTTTCTCCAAATTCAATCTCTTGCTGCCACGCCCATTTGATTCCACACCCAAGATCTTTCTCATTCATTTTTTGTATTGTCTTCCTGCTGACACATTTATTTCTACCTACATTGTATTTGTTCACCAAATTCACAGCAGTGGAAAGCTTACTAAATACTAAGCTCTGTAATTACAAAATGCTCCCTGGTTTCATGGAGTTTATATTGTAGTGAAGATATTACACAGGTAAGCACATTTGGACAGTGGTGCTAGAGATAAAAACAATATATAGGATATAGACACTTCTGGATATAGAAATAGTCAACTCAACCCAAGAGAATAGGAGTCTAGATCAAGTCTCACACTGATTAGTAAAGTATCACTTCCAAACTATTTCCTAAGTTGAACTTCAGGGTCTCTGTTCTTCAATATATCATATGCACTATTGTACATGTGGTTGTGATGAGTAATGTTCACAGGCAGACTGGCTAACCTGGGAGAAGGGAAGGAATAGGAGAGGAAAGGAACAGGACTCATTGGAGTGAGTGAAAGGGAAGAGCTAGAACACAAATTAGGAGATCATGGTTTGGTTCAGAAAAGAATGATGAATAGTTGAACTTAGAGAGTGGCAAGAAGGTAGATGGACACAAGGTGTCCACATACCTTAGGGGAAAAGGAGGCTTAAAAGATGTGACAGGAGAGGACAGAGAAATAAAGTTCTCTGGGTCTTGTAGGTAAGTGGGTAGATAGCAAGTCACTTCTAGAAAAAAAGGTAGTAAGAGTAAGAGATGGTGTCGAAGGGAGAAAGAAAAGAAGGGATTAGAAAATGGAAAGGACAGAGGAATGGAGGGGAAGGAGGAAGAGGAGAGAGGAGAGCATCCTGTAGAAGAGGTGTCAGAAGTATCCTAAGACCACATGATGCCTGACAACAAAGAGGATGGAGGCTGTTTTTATTCCATTTAAAAGTGATCCAGACACCACTCTTCACATTCCTAGCCCATTCATGAATATGTGCTTTCTGCAGCCAATTAATCTAAATGGAAAGACATTTCTGCCAAATAACATAATGTATCTGTGGTCTCAGTATCGTTTGTTTTCCTGACATTTCCTTTCTCTGGTATTTCCCTAGAATTGAACTTAAAGAGCTTAGTTAAGGAGTCTGCACCGTCTTTGAGGCAGGCATTTTAAATGTATTGATGGGCTGGAGAGATTGCTCTTAGGTAAGGGCACCTGCTGCCAAGCCTGGTAACTGGAGTTCGGTCTCCAAGACCCACAGGGTAGAAGGAGTGTACCAACTCCCTAAAGTTGTCTTGTCATCTCCACATTCCAAACACATACACGTAAAAATAAATAAATGAATATAATAAAAATAAAGGTCACTTATCATACAATGGAAAATAATGTAAACAATTAAGTGGAATGCATTTTCCCTGGGGAGAAATTATGAAAAAGAGCTCCAAGTAAATAATATAAATTACAAAATGTTTTATTTATTTATTTATCTATTTGTTCCCCTAATTTATTGACAGAGTCATGTGATGCAACCTAGGCAGGACTGGAACTCTCAACCCTCCTGCCCCAGCCTCCTGAATGCTGTAGAATTACAGGTGTCTGTATTATCCCTAGACTAAAATAATTACTTCATTGAAGTTTTGTGGCAATAATTATTTTGACCCTGACAATGGTACATGATTATGACCATAAAAGAGAAATAAGAAGAGATGGAAGGAAAAAAAGGAGAAGTATATGCCACTTTAACACCATTTAGAAAAAGATTTTAAAAAATTGAGAGAAAACAGCAAAAAAATAGAACAGCAACAAAACATCAACCACATTCCAAAGGTTTGCAAAACGATTTATCCTAAGTGTCCCACAGTTCTTAAATACAGACTATTTTAAAACTATAGAAGTAATTGCTGCAAATTTGGGCTGAGAGTACAGGATATGCACTACGTATTTATAAGAACACAGAACATGAAGAAAATCCTCTTGCTGGCATTCTCCTCAATTCCATAACATATAATGTACTCAAACTATATTCTCAAGTAAGTTGTCTTCTCATTATTTTGTTAAGGTATGCTGTGTAAGATGTCCTTGACATCTTCATTCTTCTTACTCTATACTTTATTAAAAGCAACCCACATCCTAGGACTAAGTGGGCTCCATGCAGACGGCTCCTTGATGTTTGGACAGCTCTAATTTTTTGTGTGTTTGTATTCATATTTCCAGCTAAAACCTGAGTATTCTTCACCTTGATGCCTGTCTAGTAAAACTATGTACATATATTACAATGTATTTATAGGATAAAATGTTCTTGCATGTAATCCTTCTACCTTTTGACCTCATATCTTTTTGGAACTGTGTTCCTTCTTATGACAGATCCCACTGTGTTGTGGAATAATCTTTTTGTACACCATGAAAATGTGTCACTCACTCAGATTATTTAATAAAAAACTGAATGACCAATAGCTAGGCAGGATTTGGGGGCCATAGAGAACACTGAGAAGAGTAAGGTGGAGTTGAGAGCCAGATGCAGAGGAAACAGGATGTGCAGGAGGAGGGATAACAGCCACAAGCCATATAGTGGGACATAGATTCATAGAAATCAGTTCATTTAAGTAATAAGAACTAGTTAGAAACAAGCCTAAGCTATATGCCGATCTTTCATAATGAATAAGAAGTCTCTGTGTCATTATTTGGGGGCTTGCTGGCAGGACAGAGAGAGACTCACCAGACTACTGCATTGCTCTGATTATAGCAGCTCTTCCAAAAACTACCCACACTTCTCACCACTGTGCAAATGCCATTCTTTCCTTAATTCCCTTCATGTCAGTGTCTTGTCAGCTGGTTTGGTGATGCATACCTAGAACCCCAGCACTCAAATGACTAACACCAGATGTCTGTGAGAACCAGAATAGGCTAGGTGACAGAGTTAGACCCTATCTCAAAAACGAAGAAGAAAACAAACTACCTGCCAAGTTAAGTCTCTTTTCAGCACCACACTAGTGATATGATTGATGGCTTTCCCAGACCAATGCTTGAGACTGAATTCCCTGGACGTTTCAATACCCCTTTTTCTTGTAAGATTTACTTCTCAATGATGTTTAAAGCATTCTCTGCATCTCTGACTACCATTATTACAATCTCTCTTGGTTTCTTTCACTGGCATCTCCTCTGTAAGAGCTCTTCATGTTGAAAGCCCAAGAGCTCTTTAGCCATTATTTTGATCTCAACAATACTTTATGATTAAACTAAATATAACATATATGTTATTATTGTTAAAGTTTACATCTCTAGCCATATATCTCATCCCATGCTCAGGTTTATATCTTCAGCCATCCTCCTGACAGCTATTCAATAAGCAAGTTTACTGAACTAAACATGACTAATTCAGAAATAAAGATTCAGCTCCCCTAAGCCCATTCCTCTTGAGCATGTTTACTTAGTTATGGTTAGCTAAACCTGAAAGATGCTGTGGAGTTGCTGGTGATACTGTTTTGGTAGGTTTTAACTCTTTGTCTCTGGGGTATGAGAAAGGATTACGTTTATTGGCTAATTTATGGTAGCTGAAACCTTGTAGTTCATTTTGGCTAATTTGTTTTGAGAATAAATGATATATTCACCATCAGGCCAAACATGATTTTTTCCCAGTAAGAAAACGCTCTGGCTGATGGATGAAAAGATGACTATTCAGTTAAGAGCACTTGCTGTTCTTCCAGAGGACCTGGGTTCAGCCCATATTAGGTGGCTCACAAGCACCTGTTACTCCACTTCCAATGGGTCTGACACTCTCGTCTGACTTTCTTGGCCACTGTGCAAAACTGGTACATGTATATACACCTAGAAACACATAGACATACGCATAAATATTTTTTAAAAAGAAAACCCCCTAAAATTTCTTTTACATTGTATAGTTCAACCAGCAATGTTCCAATTAGTGACTTCCCTATTATCTCATGTCTCAAAGTGAGGAGAATAATAAACAAAGCAAAACACCAGTGAACACACAAAGAACATGGAATAACAGTGAGAAATAGCTCCTTTGTTTTAAGCCTTTTAAATTTTAGAGTACTCTCTTGCCTTATCACCACCCAGCCCGTATACTAATAAAGATATTCTCAAGGACTCACTCCTTATACCTAACATTCAACTCTTAATTAAATCTACTGACTCTACCTCCAAATCAGACTCCATGCCATCTGTTTACTGTACTTCCATCGCTACCATCTAGCCCACACTGCTCGATTTTCCTTGTCTGGAAGGTATAAACAGCTATCTATCCTGATTCCACATATCAGAGAGAGGAATCATTCTAATTCAGAATAGCCACATTCAGGATGAAAAGACTCTGATGTATGTTTTTATTGTATGGCTGAAAATCTAACTTGCTTTCTTTGTTTTTGTTTTTTTTTTTCTTTCTATATTCCTTGACTTCATAAATCACCAGCTCCTAAGGCCTATGCATTTTCTGGTCCTTTAATGTTTTGTCAAGCAAGCTTCAACTTCTTGCAACTCAGCTCTCTAAAATTGCTTTGCACTATCTCGTCTTCCTTTTATCAGAACTTATTTTGTTTCCTTTCTTAACAGCATTAGCATCACTGTTTATAATTTATATTTATTTTCTTGCTGTCTTTTTCTACCTACTGATATGACAGCAGAGACTTTAACTGTTATTGTTATCGTCCACTATTTTAGGTCTAGGTTGGGGGGGTGCGGGGGAGGCAGCATCAAACTAGAAGAAAACAAGAGTCCCCAAAATCTCCAAT
The DNA here is from genome assembly GCA_902168405.1 of Peromyscus aztecus. NCBI lineage: Eukaryota > Metazoa > Chordata > Mammalia > Rodentia > Cricetidae > Peromyscus > Peromyscus aztecus. The sequence goes on from CABHPQ010159922.1 coordinate 14,087, forward strand.
TTCACTTCACTTAGAATTAAAAGTCCTGTGGGGAAGTTCGAGTGCATGGAAGGTTTTTAAACCTTTGTACCTTTGAGTTTGTTGATTTAGCCTCTTCGGGTCACGTGCATGTGTACTAAGGCCTATACATGCACTTTTCTCTCTGTCTCTCAGTCTCTCACTCTGTCTCTCTGAGAGTCTCTCAGTCCCTCTCTGTCTCTGTCTCTCCCTTTCTCTCTCTCTCTCTCTCTCTCTCTCTCTCTCTCTCTCTCTCTCACACACACACACACACACACACACACACACACACAGTACTAACTGAAAAGGATGCTACTAGTTGAGTTTCTCAGCATGGGGTAAGCTCCTTCAGACAAGCACAATTCTCTCCCACTTCCTCTCTCTACCCCTCCCCCAACCGTGCCTTTCAAGTGCCACCATCTTTTCCAGTGTCTTATGCTTCAATTACTGTGGATAATTCATGGTCATTTCCATCTGTGAGTGGAGGCTGTTTTGGCAGAGCCCAAGAATTCCTGAGAAGTCCTGATTAAGTCTTTTATTCCCAAAGAGAACTGTGAAGTCATCCCAGAATAAAAATGATACATTGAAAAATAAGAGCTTGTTCAGGTGCCAAGAGGAGATACTCACCATACCACATCCATCCACTCATTAACTAAATATATGTGCAAATTGTGCCAGAGGAGAAAAATAAATTATTTAATCAATGAAAATTTACTGAGTGGATACTATGTGCCAGAAATTGCTTCAAAGTAGACACAACAAAGTCTTTTTCATATGGCTTTTAATGTCTAAGTGGATGGAGTTTGTGAAGAAAGGAATTTATCATTATGTCAGAAGATGATACACAAACAAAAGGAAAGAAAGTGCTGGATAAGGTAGGGACTTGTTCCTGTTTATATTGGGTAGCATAGCAAGGCCTATAAGGCACAGTGGCATCTCTGTAAAACATAGGAAACAGGAAGGACAAACAATGTGGATTTTGGTAGGGGATACTCTTAGGCAGACAGATGAAAAGAACAAATATCTCGGCAGCAAGTTAACTGTGTATTTGAAGAATACCAAGAGGGATCAGATATGGCTGGATAAGGAGAGGATAAAATAGGATACATAAGCAGGGGACCAACAGGGCCTGGTCCTATGAAAATCTTATAAACATCTAGGAACCTGAACTCCAAATCTGAACAAAATAGAAATCTACTTTGAGTCATGAAACATACATATTCCTTGGTCATTTCATGAAGAACAACATCCCACTGTTGAGAAGCTATAGCTACAGAGAATGGAGAGAAAACAGAAATAGAAGTATTTTGGAAGGCTGTTGTAGCCATCTAGTGAGAATCAATGGAGGCTGGGACCTGGGGGTCACACACCACAGCCTTTCTTCCTGCCCTGAGGCTTTAGTGTCTATCTTTTGTTCTTTGTTCCTAAGGCACCAGGAGGCATCTTTTTAAAAGGCCTCACAAACTGCATCAGCATCATCTACTGGTGAGTTTCCCTAGCCAAGCAGGAGCTCTTTTATCACCAAATACATGTTGGAGATGCTCTTTCACCTCTGCCTTTACCCATTAGATGTATGAGACAGAGCAGGAAAAATGACAAACCTGTTTTATTTAAAACATAATCCAAGTCAGTTGACTTCTTAACAGAAGACGTAGTACAGTGAAATTCTATTATCCTTACATGTAACTTACACAAATTCGACATTCTACTTCTGAGGGTAGAAAATTTCTGTTTGCCACCAAGTCCTTTTGCTCATTCCAGATAGGCTTGCCTTCATATCTCCTGGAATGGCATGCTTCAGGAAATGTGACAGGGTCAACGGAACTAATTTGGTGTTTGCAAGATTCCTAAGATTTGGAGACAGTGCTATCTATGCACAAGCATTCTCTTGGGTATATTTGACTGTAAGAATTTTTTTTATATATCTCATGGGCCAGTTTTAGCAAATGATGGCCACATGATTTAGGCTCTTCTGTGCCTCGTTCCTAGAGGCCTACACATGCCCCAGACCTAGAGCTTACATAGACACTTGCTCAGGATTCTTGAGTCCTACTTGTGAGGTCCTGACATCTTTTTAGGGACTTCCAACTCCAAGATAAGCAAGATTAACAGAGAAGAACGAGGGCCCCAAATAAGATGCAAATTTTCATCAGATCTTAAATGACAAAGATTTAAGAAGAGAAAGAGAGAGAGAGAAGGTCATCCAAAACCTGTTGTTAACACTCTCTTATTCTTACTTGGTCCATAATTCCATGTAGAAAGATGACAAGTTTTTATTCAATCACTAAAAGTATAGTTCTACCATTGAGAACTCTCATAGGGCCCCACACCTAGATGAGGAACCACTGGCAATTAACAATGACCAAGAGAGGGAGAATCAGTCTTCCTTAGGTCTGGGGACTCCTAATTGATTATCCAGCACCAAGTGATCAGTCTTAAAAACATACACATATAAATAACACTAAATGAACTCAGAAGGTTGTATTTATATATACAGAAGAGATTAGAAGTAGGATGTTGAAATTATATGAAAAATTTAAATAAATTTAACATAAAATTGTTTATATAAACACTAATGTGGTGACTGTGATGTCCCTTACATTTTCATAAGGAAATCATTAATCTAATACATTGTTATTAATATTAAGTAAGAGACAGAATCAGAAACTTGAGTTGACTACAAAGCTAATAATGACAAAAGTTTCTGAGAAACAAAAAGCTCCAAAGTAAGACACTTGGATAGGAAACTTCTATGGATTTGAAGACAATTCCTTTTCTGATATCCATAATTATTCATCATCTAACCCCACACTACCTTAACCACACATATACACCCTGTGCTCTCCTAGAAAATATCCATTCTCACTGACATAGTGCCAGCTATATATTCTCTGTTCTCCTTTCTGAATTCCAACCACTTGTCCATACTTATCTATTTTTATTTAATTATATTCACTTAGACTATAAAAGTATTCTGATAGGAATCTGGGGCACTATGTTGTAAAATAAGAATAATTCACTGTGATAGTCTATATACTATGTGTAATATCCTTGAAATTGACCAAGTACCTCTTCCCATAATACTTTAATTCAATGACCTTAAACTGACCACAAACTAATCCAGGTGAGTTTCTAAGTTCAGAGGTATGAGAAAAGGGGTGCTCTGTGTTATCCATATGTTTTTCCATCTTGAAAGGTCCAATACAAATGTAGAATAAGCTATAATACAATCTTACATTTTCTAGTACCTACTTTAAAAAAGCAAAACAGTAATATATAAAATTAATTTTATTTGTACATTTTATTTTACACAGTATGTCTAATATGAATTATTTCAAAATACAATAGGTATAAAAATTGTTTAAAAGTTTTTTAACCTGCTTCCTGTTAAATTTTCTAAATTCAGTGTGAATCTACTCATAGCTGGCCTCATTTTAGAGTAGACATACTGTGGAATAATACTTCTGTATTACTCTCATTGTTTAACTCTCATTGGTTAATAAAAAGCTGACAGGCCAGTAGCCAGGCAGGTAGTATAGGTGGGACAGCCAGAAACAGAGGACCCTGGAAAGAAGAAAGCGGAGTCAGAGGAGTCACTAGCCAGATGCAGAGGGAGCAAGAGATGAATGTGCCATGCTAATAAAAGTAGTGCCTCATGGCAGAGTGTACATAAGGAATATATGTTAACTTAAAATGTAAGAGCTAGTTAGTAATAAGCCTGAACTATCGGCCAAGCATTTATAAATAATAATAATATTTTATTATTATTAGTCTCTGTGTGGTAATTTGGAATCAGCTGCCAGGATGGGGAGTGGGCAGTTAGGACAGGAAAACTTCCAACTACAAAGACGTATTTCAAGTAATGAGTGATCAGATAGAGCTGGCAGGTACTCTACTGTATGACTGGTACAGTTAATGCTTTCCTCTACAGGCACTCAACATGTTAGTATCTGAATATACTACTAAATTACAGATGAATTGTTGGTACTTTATAGAATAGTTTCTTCATTTCCAGTCATGTTTGATAGATATCCTGCTGTGGAATAATGCTTTTATATCCTGGTTTAATAAAATGCTGATTGACCAGTAACCAGGCAGGAAGTATAGGATAAGAGATAAGCAGACAAGGAGAATTCTGGGAAGAGGAAGGCTCAGTGAAGAGATGCCAGCCCACCATCCATGGAGAAGCATGTAATGGCACACAGATAAAGCCACAGAAAATGTAGCGACATATAGATTAACAGAAACGGGCTGAGTTTAAGTGTAAGAGCTAGTCAGTAGTAAGCCTGAACTAATGGCCAAGCAGTTTTAATTAATATAAGCCTCTGTGTGTTTACTTGGATCTGAGTGGCTGCAGACTGGGTGGGACACAGGAAAACTTCCAACTATAGATACCTGTTCCAGGGAAGAAGTAGAGGAATGATTATGAATGCAGTTGCTGGAACCAGACTGTGGGTTTTAACTCCAGTTATGCCTCCTTAAACATGTTATATGTGTTTTGACTTCCTCTCCTCCTACTGACAGCATCCTGCCACTTTGAATCTGCCTAAAGATTAAGTAAGTCCATATGAATTAGCACTTAGGACTCTGCTTAGCACACCATAGTGCTTAATCACTATCATCTAGAACATGAGAGAGAGTTAAACTTCTGAGGTTATATGGCTAAGGATGAAATTATAATTAAGAAAATTCCAGAATAATTCAGACAGCTGTCATCCTAAGGTCAAGGCTCAAACACCCCAATGACCATTAAGATGACATACATGGCTCTTGTGTGTCTCTATTATGCAAACATCTGCTTGTTGCCCACCCCTTTCACTACTGGCTGTCCCTACTGGCTCCCCCTTCTGCAATCCTGAAGGATAATTAGCCTGAATAACAGTGAAAAGACAATAAGGTCAGAAACTAAACAGAATAGAAAACCAGTTTCAGATTGGCTTTGGTAAATTCTACCCAATTTCCAAAACAAGAATGAGCAACAACACAGTATTAGTAGTAGATTTAGAGTGAAGTACACATGGACTACACATGTATTCTTTACCTAGTATGGCTTCTCATCTCCATCACTGCTAATAGAATCTAGGTAGTCGTATTTGGGGAAAGCTCAACACTCTCCTTTAGCTCAGCTAGTATAATAAGCTAACGGTACTATTCACTAAAAATTAATTGCCTGCAAAGGATTTATATTCTAAGGAAGAAATAATAATACTTTGGTTTCCTCCAATGCCATTATCAATTATCTCCAAAGCACAATTTTCAAACCACTAATCTGAAATATCTCACTGACTGTGAAGACTGGAAATATAGGGAGGGTTTTGCTTTTAAAGAGATGAGATTCAAATAGATCTCAGTTCCAAATCTTGCTTATTTTCCATTCCCTGTCATCTAGTATTTGTGTCTATGTGAAAAGGGATTTGATGGAACACCACAAAGCTGGACATGAAGAAATCTATGTAGAACATCTACACATGGATGCTAATTACCATCAAGATGAGGATATGACCTTGCTCTGCTATATCTGGGTCAATAAACAACAGAGAGCAGTATTCAGAAATGTTTCTTTAAATTTACATCATGGACTGTGTCAATACTTTCAGAGCATAAAACATACCTACTCACATAAGTAGTACCACAGTAAAAACTGAGTTCTCCAGAGTGATTGTAAAGGACCCAATCCCGCAATAGATACCAGTTACTTATTACTCTGAAGAGGTATGGACCCCAAGTGGAGGAAAGAACACATCTGTCTCTTTCCTGTGTAGCCATGTTCCTGATAATAATTTTATCCCTGGGTAATTAACTCAGAATGAAATTGTGTGCTTATGGTTTCTTCCTGCCAATCCACAGTCCATTTGAAATCCCAGGGTATCAATTAAGGATGCATTTTCTAAGACAGTGGACAAGCTGTTTCAAGAGACAGATCAGTCATGTCAGGATGGCACAAGGGCAATGAGATCCTCCAAGTAGGATTTTATATTGGAAAAAATAACTTAGTGATCATTTTAAAGGAGAGGAAATGTGCATAACATACAGGGGAAAAAAAGGAGTTTCTGCAAGTAACTTCCATATTAAACCACCCTGATAAAAAGAAACCTAGGGGAGAAAAGGATTTATTTGATTCACAATTCCAGGTTAAAGTCCACCATTGAAGGACAGTAAAGAAAACAGGAAGATGAAGTAACAGTAACCTCCACAGTCTAAAGCACAGAGAGAATGAATGAATACATACTTGAGTTTAGCTTATTTTCTTCCTTTGAAAATACTATCCATGACCCAAGCTTAAGGCATGGTGCCACCCACAGTGGGTGAGTCTTCCTGACTCAATCAGTGTAATCAAAACAATCCCCCACAGACAGGCCAACATGATCTACAATCTATCATTAAGACTCTCCTTCCAGGTGATTCTAGGTTGTGTGAAGTTGCCAATTAAAACCAACCAAACTGTAAGTGGGATAGTTTGGAGGAAACCAAACTATCCCATTTACAGTTGCTGTAAATTAACTTTACAAACAAACTTCAGCTTGTGTCTTTAGCTAAATCACTTACTTGTCTTCTGATTTATGCTCTGTGCACCAGATATACTAAAATGCTCATTGATTTAAAATAATAAATATGTCATTTTTGTACATATAGCTTATTAGTTTGCTGCTTCTAATGGAATATTCTTTACTATCTCCTCTGTCTGGCAAAATCATAACGTATTTTCAAATTCCAGATCCTTCAAATCCTCTGTAAATAAAATATCTTGATTCTAATTCTTAGATGATAAAAAATTTAAATTTTGTATAAAATTAAAACAAACATTTAGAAAAGTGCCCAAGTTGGAAAGCAAAGGCTCCAGTAATTTTCAAAGGAGCCATACATATGCCCATAAGATCTATACCAAAGCACAAAATAGTCCCGGTACCCTAGAAGCTTCTTTTGCCCTTACTCTTTTATTCAAATTTCAATTATTTAGATTTATCCTGTTTTAAATGTTAGTGACACAAAAATTATGACATGCATTCTTGGCTATTTTGTTTGTGAAATTTAGCTACAATGATGTAGTCAGTTCCTTCATTCATTTTTACTGTCTTATGACACTCTGTTTTGTGACTCTTAACAAAAATCTATTTATTCTGTTGCTCATGACCATTTGGGTCTTCCAGTTTGGAATTATTTTAAGTAGTGAGCTTATGAATATATTTGTATACATAGAATTATGTGCATATGTATGCATATCTGTTGCTGTATTCCTAGAAGGAGAATCACAGGATGTACCAGTTGTCAGCTCTTCTAGTTGTCAGAATAGTTTCCAAAATATTTGTATCAATTTTCACACAACTCACATGCCAATCCCAGCATATTCAACTTTCCGTCATTTGTCATCCTCTGTCAAGTGTCATAAAACACTTGATGCTTGTCAGTCTGTTTGATATATCCATGGGTGTTTGTATGTAGTGGGACTACATTATAAGTTATATCTATCTCTTAACTAATAGTCATTTAGATATATTCACTTCTTCTCAACCTATTTAAGTTTCTTGCTTATTAAAAAATACTAATATTTTCTAATTGATTCATGGAGTTCTTTATAAATTCCATCACAGACTCTTGTGGATTTTATCTTTACAAATATCTTCTTCATGCTTCAATTTCTGTCTCACTCTGTTGAAGATGTCCTTTAGCATATTTAAGCATGATCTGGTTTCAGAATTTCAATACTTTTGCATGCCCTGTTTAAGAATTTTTTGCCCAGAAAGACATTCATCTCTGTTTTCGTTTTAAATGTTTTAATGTTTAATGTATACAATCAGGTATATAGTATACTTAAGCTTGGAATATATGCATGATCTGAGGCAGAAATCAGTATTCATTTTTAATTGGACATTTTTTGAGAATTTCATACTGCATTTTCATCATTTCCATCCCTCCCTCAACTCCTTGTGTGCCTCCCACTCTCTCTCAAACTCATGACCTCCTCTACACTAACTATTTTTGTGCACACATCTTACTAATTCCATTTAATATTGCTCATGTGTATACACTTACGGCTGACCACTTGATATTTTATATCTTATCAGGGAACTTCTCCCTCTAGAGAACTACTCCCCCTCTCTCAGCCTACAACTCTTCAGCTCTTCATCTAGGGGTAGGACTCGGTAAAACTGACCCCATCCACACTGGTACATTGTGGTTGTACCACGGGTCATTATGTTCACACTGGCATGCCAATTGTTATTATACAGGTTTTGATTAGGCAACAATATTGCTGAGATTTCATGACTATTGTGTCTAGAAGGTGCTCCTTTACATCAGGCTTTCTGCTTCTCTGCCTCTTGCAATCTAGTTTCTTCTTCTTCCATAATGTTCTCAGAGCCTCAAGCATAAGGGTTGTGTTACAGATGTACTAATTGGGGCTGGACATCCAATGGCCACTTATTCTCTACATTTTGACCAGTTGTGAGTCTTTGTCTTCTTAAAGAAGTTGCTTCTTCGATGAGGGGTGATACTTCTATGCAAATTTTACTTTTTCTTTACAGATGACTAGAATTTCAGTCTGTATTTTCATTATCAAGTCTTCAGTTGAAAAAAATAATTATTATTATTTGGTTGTGAGCCTAGCCTTTAACAACCGAGCCATCTCTCCAGCTCCAGGAGAAGAAATTTAAAAGAAATATCTATAAAATAATTCCATCCAATGAAAGTGGATAAATGGTCGAAAGGAGAAAGAATGTATAAAAGAACCAGGTAGAACACCTTAAGTTTCCCACAAACCTATAGAGGTACGAAAATCCACAGACACAAAGACATAGCTAGATTGTAATTAGCAACAAAAATCATCTTGTTTCCATCACTTCATGTTGTTCTCTGACAGCTTGAGAACATAACTGAAAGAAATCTTGGTCCTTCTTCCAAACCAAGCGTACCTTAGGCTACCATCCTACCATCATAACCACCTTCAGCACCTATCTCACAGAATTTGCCTATGTCCTGGCTGACCCATCTCAGTCTGACATTCAGATGACAGAGCTATCAACAAAGCAGCACAACCATATTTTAATGTGTGGACAACGTATAGTCTAACTGATATGAAACGACACATTTGCTCATTGCCCATGCCTGTACCTGCACCTGAACCTTTTCCCCAAGCAACTCTATCTTTATCTAATTGGAAGAAATCACATTTTCTGCAGAATCTATCAACTTCTCCAACTTAAGTGATGGTGAATCACAGAAAGAAGATGAGTTTTCCATGCTTTCTTTTAGTAGGCTCAAATACTGAGGAAGCCCAGGATTGGAAACCTCTTCCTGGATAGCCTATTGTCTAACAGTCAGGTGCCTGGGGAAGTAATACTATAGCATAAGAACCCATCACGGTACTGACGAACTTCTGTTCTAGAGACCAACACTAACTCCCCAAATGCTCTTCTTCCTAAAAGTGGCAAGACAGCCCCAAATGTCCATCAATTCAAAGCCAGTTTCTAAACTCTTCCTTATTAAGCTGTTGGCCAAGTTTAATACTGACAACCTCTTACTATTTTCTTAGTGTACAGAAAAATTCACCTGTAAATGCAGATGGCCAGCACGTTTCCTTTAAAAGAAGCTTATTTACATATTCAACTCCTTCAATAGATTTTCCATTTCTTCCTCTGAACATTTATGTATTGAAATTTTTTTTCTAAATTTCAGGCCTGAGAATCTTTTAATTCTGTTTAATATTCTTCCTGAATTTTTTGTTATTTTTGTCATTTAAAATAAATCCATAATTTCTTTTTTTTACTGTTTTGTAAAGCGTGTGTGTGTGTGTGTGTGTGTGTGTGTGTGTGTGTGTGTGTGTGTGTAAAATGCTAGGGATTAAACCTAGGGTCTTACATATTCTAGGTAAATGTTTTGATATTTGATATTGAACCATATCACCAGACCTTTTTTCTGTTCTTATTCTGAAACATAGTCTAGGAAGTTTCTCAGGCTGGCCTTGAACCTGCAATCTTTCTGACTCAGCCTCTCATCTGTCTGGGTTTGTGGGCCTGTATTACCAAGCTTAGCTACCTGTTCCCTTTAGAAATAATTCTTTTGTGGACTATTGAATTCTAACAGAAGAAGTGGTTTCTTTCAGCATTTTGAAGATGTTGCTGCTGCCTCCTGCCTTCTATTTTCCATCAAGTTAACATTGTTACTGTTGTGGCAAGTCCAGTGCCAATGAGTAATAGTTATCTAATATACATTTGCTACATTGAATTGAATTAAAATTGAGAGAGATATAACAAGAGAATCACCAGCAGAAAAATAAAATCTTTCCAGCTCCCTTAACACTACTTATAAATGAAATGAGCTTTCTCATAAAAATTATGTACTTATAAATATTTTTCGGACTTTGCTTTGCCCTCTCTTTATATGTATTTGCATATTAAGAAATGCCCACTCCACTCGAGGAATCCTGCAGGAGAGGGTGAGGAAGGGTTGTAGGAGCCAGAGGGGTCAAGATGCTGCAAGAAAACAGCCCATGGAATCGACCAGTGTGAAGCTCATAGGGCTTCACAGAGACTCAACAGGCAAATGGGTGGAATTAAAAAATAAAAAATTAAAAAAATAAATAAATAAAAACCCCAAAACCAGATCCAGCAAGACAAACATGTTTGTCCTGCCTGCAGAATGTTCTGGGACCCCAGTGCCCAGCAAATCATCATCAAAAAGACCAGAGAGACTTAATCCTGCAACTTATGGGAGCAGATGCAGAGTCTCACAAGCATTAGGCAGAGCAGAGGAGGTGGAGGAAAGATGGGAGGAACCAGAGGGGTCGAGGACACCAGGAGAACACAGCCCACGGAATCAACTGATCAGGACTCATGGGGGTTTGCAGAAGTCAGGAACCAGCAGGGGCTGGCCTAGGCCCTCTGTAAATATGTTAGGATTGAGTAGCTTAGTGTCCTTGTGGGATTCCTAACAGCAGGAGCAGGGTCTGTCACTGACCCTTTTGCCTACTCGTGGGACCCTTTGCCTCCTACTAAGTTGCCTAGTCTAGCCTTGATGTGATGGTATGTGCCTAGTCTTAGTAGCTTATTATGTCCTATTTGGTTGATGTTTCTTGGGGAGGCCTGCCCTTTTCTGAGGGGATGCAGAGAGGGGGTAGATCTGGGGAGAAAGGAAGTGGGAAGAAGAGACTGGGAGAAGGAAAAGGAGGGGAAACTGTGGTCTGGATGAAAGAAGAATTTTAAAAAAATAAAGAAAAATTAAAAAAAGAAAGAAATCTCCAGTCCATTCTATAATCTCTTTCTGTGTGTTTGCAACTTCTCATATTCAGTTACTGAATATAAGACACATTTACAATAAAAAGTCCTGTTTGGGGTTAAATATTTAGAGCTTAAAAGAACATCTATGATTTCATATGCAAATCTTAGGCTAAAGATGAGATACTTTAATGTAACTCTTCAAGTTTAACGCAGACACCATAGTGAAATATTGATTCTTCTATTTGGTAATGAAATCTCATGTTCCTAAACATTACATTAACTCAAAAGTTTACGGAAACAAGATCTCAGGTTAAAACCTTCTACCTAATCATTTCTAATATTTGCCATGGTATCTGATATATAGAACTCCCTAATTCATAATCATTTGACAAATTAATCAATGAATGCTAAATTTATTCCAGCCAAATAGTACAAATATGCTAAAGTCCCAGCCTCACCAAGATCCTTTCCCAGGTTGTCCACAAGACCTTTTATAAACTCAAACTTTTTTTTTCCTACTCACAAAGAACAAAAGCCAAATTGACTCCAATCTTTCTAGGAAAACAGATACCAATATACATGTCCTGAAATCCATCTCCATATAACAGCATGTTACTCTAGTTATCAAACTGAAATTAAGAATATTCTGTTACACTATCAGACCTTCAGAATAAAATGTTTTTTATCAACCTAAACAAATGTTTTATTTAACTAATATAGAACTTGTGAGGAAAAGAAAGTCTTTTTCTTTAAAAGAGTCCCTAACATTTTTATTTGCCCATCTACTGAAGGTTATTTTATGTGTATGTTTGTCTGAGAAAATGTCTTAAACACATATGAGTCTTTGTTAACAGCAGGGAAGGAGTAGGCAAGACTGTAAGAAATGGCTCCAAGACTGTTTGATGACAGGGACTGTTGCTCTGATAGACTCAAGTTTAACTACATGTTTTAAACCTTGAGGGAGAATATCAGGAACCCTACCTGTCTATCCATCAGTTTCTCAAAAGGAGAGAGCCTAGAATGAGGACAGAATGAATACACTTGGGAGAGTTGGCCTTACGAAAGCAGTCTTCGTTCACGGCTATGGTGCCTTCATTTCTGCTGCTGTAGTCATGGTGGCTTTTAGGATCTGACTGCGTTTTGCTTTAGCCTCTAAGTGAGGGTAGCCCCGCGCCCACTCATGTATTCTGACGATTTTGATGGAGACTACCTGGGAGATACTGGGGCTAAGGCAATAGGATACAAGGACGGAGCGAACTACGACTGTTTTAAATAAATGACAGGCGAGTTACTGCTGATAAAGAAACGACCAACTTCAAAGTGACACCTGAATGGGAGGCTTTTCAGTGGGATTAGTAGAATGAGAAACAAGGCTGGAAATGTGTAATTTATATATCCTTCAAGTCTCTTCACCATCAGTAGGAATAAGGAACTCGATGTGGGGGAGGATTTTCAGCATGTTGTACAGAGTAAATCTCATTTACAATGTACTGAGTGGATTTATACTAAATTATCTGGTTTAGCGACAATACAAAGAACTGCCATGGTTCAAAGAAATGGGGACATATATGCCTCATTAGAGTGTAAATTTCCACACAGCTTTGGAGAGCAATTTAACAATATCTGGTAAAGTTAAAGCTGCACTCAGCTTGTAACTCATCGGGCAATTTCATGTCTAGGGATGTGTGCTAGACAAAGTCTGAAACAAATGTGGATCAAAACCACTCAGGGCTCTTACTACAGCTTTAACTGTAATGCTGAAAACAGAAAATAACATAAATGCTCTTCCATACAAGAAGGGACAAGAATAAGTGAAAATGAAATAAGGAATGCCACAGTCAGTAGGAATACATGAAATCTACTTGAGTATATGCAGATAGATCTTGAAAACACATTTAAAAATAACCAGGTGGCATGGTGACATTCACATAAATTTCAAATGCTCAGAGCATAGCATGAATTGTTCAAATACATACACACATATATGTTGATTTTCAAACATGGACTCAGAAGCTACCAAACTGCTTTGGCATCGTTGCCTTCTGTGACAACAGGACCCTTTCTCAATGTTACCAATACACCTGAGCTGACCTAATTATAAAAGCTAGTTGCTCGTACTATGTTCTTAAGTGGAGCAAAGCATCTATTTTGCAGTCTACACTCAAGCTCAGAGGTTAGTTGGAGGCAAAATGAACTTATCAAGGATCCAGGGAAGCTATCCTGGAGTTACTGACAGCTTTCAGAGGGTGGAAGATATACCACATGGAAATGAGTCTGCAATACTGCTAGATCCGCATTTAACCCTCTTCTTCTTCCTTTGACCTCCTTATATTTACTGTCTTAATATTTATGCTTATATTTATATTCAAACTAATGCTATCTCTTTGGTCTTTCTTTATGTTTGGAGATGTTTAGTTTCCTCTCATCTTTTTCCCTTTTCTCTTCTTTTTTTTTTCTTTTTTCTTTTCCAGAGCTGAGGACCCAATAGGCAAGCACTCTACCACTGAGCTAAATCCCCAACCCCCCCTTTTTTTGTTTTGGGGACTGTAATTCAATTACAACATTTCTCCTCTTCCCTTCCTCCCTCCAAAATCTTGTCCCTGCTCTCCTCCAAATTCATGACTTCCTCCTTTTAGCAGTTACTATTTGTCATAGGGTTTTTATTGCTGTGATGAAAAGCCATGATCAAAAAGCAAGTTGGGGAGGAAACGGTTTATTTGGCTTACATTCCACATTGTAGTCCATCATTGAAGGGAGTCAGGAAAGGAACTCAAACAGACCTGGAACCTGGAGGCAGGAGCTGATGCAGAGGCCATGGAGGCATGCTGCTTTACTGGCTTGTTCAATGTGACTGGCCTAGCCTGCTTTCTTATATAATTCAGGACCACCAGCCCAGGGTGGCCCCTCCCACAATGGGCTGTGTCCTCCAACATCGTAACTAATTAAGAAAATTCTTTATAGCTGGATATTATAGAGGTGTTTCCTTAGTTGAGGTTCCATCTTTTAGATGACTTTAGCTTGTGTTGAATTGTCATAAAATAATCCAGAACATTATTATATGCATATATGTACATGCACACGTACATATTTCCAAATATAACCTACTCTGTCTGTACAATGGTACCTGTATGTTTTTAGTGCCGACTGTTTGGCACTGAACAACCAATTGGTGTGCTCTTCCCTGGGGAAGACCACCTCTCCTGTTTCCAGCTTTCCTTAGTTACCTATATAATTCTTTCTGTAGGGTTAAGGCCTCATGAGCGTCTCTTCATCTAGTTTGGCATGTTTATTGGTATTATTCTTGTTTAGCTCACATTTGGGCAGTTGTATTGGTGAGAATTTAGAGGAGTAGCTTCTGCTCTCTAATTGGTCTTAAGACCTGCTCAACAAGAAGGTACTGAAAACATAGCTAACTACTCAGTTGGAGGAAAGTCATGGTTATTGAATGAGAATTTATAACCATTAATTGACTAAAGTGGCATGATCTCTAACAACAATCCATAAGCATTTGTCCTTATACTCACAGATAAGTGTATTCCTCACCCTTCATCAAGGAAACTTTTCTTTGCACTAGACAGAGACCATTACCAAAACCCACAACCAGCACAAAATGCAGAGTTGTGGAGCCCGGCCACAATGGATATATTTACAAGACACCTCTGTCTCAAGGCTCAGATTCTATTGCAGAGGAGTGGGTAAAAAGATTGTAAGAGCCAGAGGACCAGGGAACTTTCTGCCAGATTCTTTCCTCTAAATCATTATTCTGTTTCTTTCTCCTGGTGGCTATAAGGTGATACTGGACTGATTTTCACATAGGAAGCTCTCTCAATTCTCAGAAGGCCAAGTGCTAAGAAAAAATGAGGGACAAATACAAGGAGCTCTTGCTCTGTGTTTCTAATCCAGGCAACAGCCAGCGAAAAGGACAAGGAGACCAGCAAGACCTCCAAAGCATGTGTAGTCCAGTACATGCTATATAAAGAATGAGTGTTTCTTCTGATACAGATGATGCTTTTTTGGCCACCATCACAATTTCCAGCTCTCCTTAGTTACCATTACAATTACCAAATTCACCATCTTCTGCAGAAGACCTGTTCTGTTGATAATACACCACTGTCGTTCATGTTCCTTCTTTAACTCAATCACTTTTGCACTAAGTTTTATATCTAAAACAGATTGTACTCCACTTAATAAAGAAATCCTTCTCCTCATTTCTAATAGGAGATTATGATACTTGAGAGATATTTTCTATAGATATCTACAACTAAGACACCAAATTTAGGATGAGACAGAGTGAACCACTTTTGTCCTGATTTAAGAAAAACATTTTATTGTGACCTGGGAGATGTCAGAGTCACTGTTATTGGCCCAACAAGTCATCTGCCTCTCTACCCCCTTCCTCTTAATAGTCTATAAATATTGGGCTGCTTATACCCCCTGGGCCAATTAAGGAACTTTTATTCACCACACTCACTGCTAATGGATCAACAGTGTAACCACAACTTCTTTTGCTCCAGGCACAATAAATAACCGTAGCATGTTTAAGAAACGTTGATCACCAAACGTTGATTACCTGAACATGGGCCCTAAGCATGAGATGTTAATTTTCCTTCATTGGTACCAATGATTCATTTCTAGAAACAATGAGTAACTGGTATTATTCCTAGCCACTTCGGGAGTCACATGACCGCACATGCACTGTCAGCAGTCGGGCAAAATGCTTAGTCACTCCAGGGTCTTAGTCCTTTGTAATCCGTGCACATCTTAGTCACATAACATGCAGACAGCATGATCAAGTAATCTATGCGCATGTGTGGCATGCCTACATAATCCCATATAGGAATGGGCAAGGCGACCTACAAAAGCAGGCTCTACCTGATCCCTTCTCTCTCCCTCTTGCCAGAGGTAGCTTCCAACCTCCCACTCCCCCACCCTTTCCCATAGGCCTACCCACCTCCACTTTTTCTCTTCCCTAATAAAAACTCTTATCGTGGGTTCCATCATACCCCCTCTTTTCTCACACCCGGTAAATAATGCTGACAAATGAATAACAGTAATTACTTTCTTACTGTTTAGATGATAAAGTTCTCTCAATTAGCATTAAAGATTTCAGTGTATTTGGTGTAGGGGACATTAGCCATGATGATTCCAGAGAATCACAAAGACCTCTTATTATTTGAAGAATGAAAAATCAATTCAGACCTATAAAATATTAGATGTCTCTAAATACTAAATACCTATCTTTTAATACAATCAAATAAATTTGAAAGCAGTCTTTACTACATCAGGCTATCTCTCTTCCTTATTTCAATCATCAGTCAACACAGTTTGATTTACCAGGTCACCAGGCTTTCAATTCCTTTATTACTGAGTCAGTGCCAAGAAGGACAGGATCTCCAACAGTTAGCTCTGCCACAGTTTCTGGTTAGGAAACTAAGATCAGGTCTGAAAGCCCAGAGGACACTTAAGAAATACATGACACTAGATAGTAGCGACTTCATTTGTATCTCCAAAGCACACTACTCTTCTGAGTTTTCAGACGTGATTGTCTGAGAAATGCTTCCTTATGCTCCATTCCTTCAAAAGACCTTTGAAAACTAGCAACTTCTGTGTGCTTAGACAGAGCCAGGACAAAACTTCTCTGGGACTACAGACTGGGTGGTATGTGTGTACTTGTGTGTATATGTGTAAACACATACTTGTGAGTGGAAACCAAAAGTCGATGTCAAGTGTCTCCCTCAATCACTCTCCACTTCACTTTTTAAAACATGGCCTCTCCCTGAATGAACCCGGAGCTCACAAATTGACCAGACTGATTGGCCAGCAAACCCCAGGGATTCCACCCTCCTGTGTCTCCACCATTGCCAGGTCCAAAGTGGTCCCCCAAATAGCAATGCTTGTGACAGTGTCCTAAAGAGAAGGACTCTGACCAGGTGAACAGAAGGATTGATATTGGGTAAATAGAAGTGTAAACTCAGCATTCTTTAGGAATCTCATAGGGCAGGTTTCTGTGTACCAGAAAAATATCTGCCCTCAGGGGTCAACTCTCTTGGGCAAGGGCATCCAGTTGCACAGCCTGCAACATCTCAAACACCTCCACCCTGTTGACTATCTTATAAAACCTGCTTGCTTTCTCACCCAGCTGCTGCGCTCGTCCCGTGAGACCGCATGGCAGTTTGATTTCCCAAATAAACTTCTCTTTCTACTTATGGACTGGTCCTATTTGGTGGTTCCACTGCTCCTTCACTTACTACCACCCCACCTCCTTTTTTATCTGGGTTCTAAGTAAGTAGATTCAGATTCTCATGATTAGGGCAAGCACTTCACCAATGGAGCCATCTCTGGAGCCCCCTACAGGCTGAACGTGCATGCCCCTCGCATTCAATTCATATGTAGACATTGATATGTAAGATGGAATTTGGGGGAGGTAATTAGATCATGATGGAACTCTCATAAATAGAAAGACACATGAGATAAATGCTTTCTCTTTCTGCCATAAGGAGGTACAAAAAGGCATTCTGCAAACCAAAGAGTGGCCTTTCCCAAACCAGAGCTGCGGGCACTTTTCATCGTGTACTTACAGAAGCATAAGAAATCCAAATTCATTATAGAAGCACTAAACGTGCATTGTTCTATTAGGAGAGGTCTAATAGAACATGTGGGGATCTAGGTATTTATTTTAATAGTCCTACCCATAACTTGGAAGGTCTCTTGGAACCACACCCTGCTCCACCCAAAGCCCATATCTTCTACATGTCACAACTGCTACCTTCTGGATGACAGGATCAACACCAGCTCTGCCCACTTGACTGTACAGCTATCTCATGAAAGGAAACAAGCAAAAAGGAAAAGGAAAATACCAACTAACCCCTGCAGTCTGATCGGCTCTGCAGGCCTTTGTGAAACAGTCCAAAACACGAGCTCCACCCACCAGGGCTTCACTTATCCCTCTTCCCAGCCTTCACTTGCAGGTTTCTTTGTCAATGCTAATCCCAGCAGGACTAGTACCTACCTGGTTCTATTAAATTTATGACAGGTGACTTAGATTTCAGGTCATGGGATTTAACCCACAGCAAATCCAAATTTGCATAAGGATAATGGGCATTCTACTACATTTTATGCCAATAAGCCCTAATATGGTAATTAACCACTGAGCACATTCACTGATAAGCTATTCATTAGGAAAAAAAAACCTGCCAACCACCAGTGTTATCAGACTCCACAATTTTCAAATCTCTTTCAGAAATGTTTTCCTGCCTATAGGGATTAAAGGCTAGCAAAACCAACAAAGGAGTCACCCTCAGTGGTACTTTCATGAAACCCCCGGTTTGATGAACCCTGGGAGGTGAGAAGCAGTTTACAGATTTTTACTTTATATATGCTTTCTCTTAACTTCAAGTTTCCTTCATGAGAAATGACAGTGGTGGGAACATTTGGCCATTGCCTTGTTCACGATGAGGAAGAGCCGGCTTGTTCTTCTGCAAGGAAGGCATGTTTTTATGAATAAATGTTCTGATGGTGGAGTCCAGTGGGTGTGGCCAAACCTCATCAATGACAGTGCATTAAACACTCAGCCTTCTCTTCTCTTGCAAGAATGTTTTCACTCCCAGGCCTGTGTAGGTATTGGTCTCACTGGCTACTCATTTGTACCTCCATTCTCTTTCTCAACTCCATTAGGAACTAACCACTTGGCACTTGGTCCCAGCTGCCTCAACTGTGTTAATCCAATGTCCAGGTAAATTTAGCATTGACTATGTATAATCAACAACTGGTAGCCACAGTGGCTACCAACTTTAATAAGATGCAATCTATCTTTAAGTAACAAGCAGGATTCTGATACCCTCCATTACCCCTTTGTTCTTCTCACTCTGTTCCTCCATTAAAAGTCATTCAGCTATTCTGGAGAAGAACATTTAAGCCAATATATACATGGAGATGGTTCCAGCATTCCAGTTCATGCTGGTTTATTACTCCCTTCCTGGAAATCTTTAGTACAAGTTGCTTTCTACCCAATTCTGCCATGTGATAATAGCATTTTGCTATTTTTCTTTATGATTACATTCTTCAAGTGCTTTGTGTAGGTAAATGTTTTCTCACCAACTACATCTTTATTTGCTCCAAATCTTTTGCATGATAAAGATACAAAACAGATAAGACAGCAAGCTATTTTGAAAAGAAAAAGAATTCCTGTCATATCACTGTTAAAAGTGTACGGCATTCAATGAATGCCTTAGATTGAATTGAACTCAGCTGAACTGATATTGTCCTCCAGATATTCATTGGTATCTTATATTTACAAATCTATGAGGTATGTGTTCTACTTGCTAAACACATAAATATGTATCTGAAATTTTACTGTTCTGTAACTATGACTTTTAAATTGTATTACGATGAATAGATACTGAGTCTCTCAAACACACACTGGCTATAAAATTTAATGGTAGAGTTAATCACATAGAGGAAAGGAGAATGTAAATGCAAACAATGAATTGTATGAATATTGCATAAAGAAGTATATCTTTAAAAAATTAGATCAATCCAAAGTGAGGCTACAAAATATTTCTTATATATAGTTTTTAA
The DNA here is from genome assembly GCA_902168405.1 of Peromyscus aztecus. Classification (NCBI taxonomy): domain Eukaryota; kingdom Metazoa; phylum Chordata; class Mammalia; order Rodentia; family Cricetidae; genus Peromyscus; species Peromyscus aztecus. The sequence continues at coordinate 33,874 of CABHPQ010159922.1, forward strand.
AAAATAGTTCATTCATTCATTGAGAACTCCACACATGTATACAATGCATTTTGAGTATTTACTTCCCACTTCCCCCAACCTCTAGCTCCTTCCCTGCTATGACACACCCCTCCCAACACCATACTCTCTATTCACAACCCACTGAGTCCAATCAGTGTTACCTGTAAGTGCATGTATATAGAACCATTCACTGGAGCATGGATAGCTTTCTCTTTCACATTTCACATTTTACACTGGGGAGTGTCCATATTTGAAGACACAATATCAACCTGTGAAAATCTTGATCTACATATGTAGTCTTAATACATTATATTGGAAATGCCAGATTTTGCCTACTGTTTTTAATAAATCCAAGAGTCAGTTTATGCTATCCCCTTTGGAATACATACAGTCCACTTAGGCTTCTGTAAATAGGGTTGTGTTTTAAAACAGACACAACTATTTATTTGCATGTTACCTTTGGCTATTTGTATGCTATGCAGGCAGAGTTTGGTTGTTGTGATATAATGTATGGTCAGAAAAGTCAAAACTACTTCCCATCATCTGATTCACCATTTCTAAGCCTCAGGACTACAGTACTTTGAGGCTGGATAATTTCTTATCAGCTTAGACTGCACTATGCATTGTAAGATACACATTACAGCAACATTATTGGCTTCTACTTATCCTATTTAAGTACTGCTTCTGTCCTTTACTCTTCCCCAATGTTAATTTAAACAACAAAAAATGTTTGTAGCCATGTCAAAACATTTTCTTGGCTCAAAATTGCTTCCAGGTAAGAACTATTAACCTGGCCATACAAAAGAAGCCAAACCAAACCCAGAACTACTACTTTCCAAGAAAGAAACTATCCCTTATGCTTTGCATTCAAAATACCATACATAGAACATAAGGGAAACACATTAAATCAATCATTTAATGGCATTTGGAGGACTATAAGGCACTGTAAAGCAATTAAACATTATAGAAGAGTATTCGACTTGAATAGGACATGAGTGATGATCAAGCTGATATCTATTTTTACAGATGAATTTTAAAATCATTTTAAATATCATCTATCAGGTCCATTAAGGTAATATCAATGAAAAAAATCCAGGCTAAGAAAAATAAATTTCATCAGAGACCATTTGGTTGCAAAGAATTTTTAAAATATGAAATTACCACATTCAAATTTCACATATGCACATGCATTTAATTTATCCTTGAATAAAAGATTTTAAAATGTACTCAAAGAATAAATTATTCTAACCATGGCAGAATGGATCAATTTAATTATGTAAAAATGTAATTTAAAGAAGTAGCAACTTCCTTATAGTTAGTCCAGAAATTCTATTGAGGGTTATAAATTACTTTCCACTCTTTTATAAACCTATAGTATGAACAGTATTGTTAGAACTACAAAAAGTCTCTGCTTTTGAAGGGATTATATGTATGCTGTAAAAGCTAACAAATGACTCTAGAACAATGTGAGGAAGAAATGAATGCCAATAATAGCTAGTGTCTATGGAGTATGCACCATATGCCAGACTCAGCTGAAAGCTTTATTGCATCATATCATTTAACATCATGAAAACTCTATGTGGTAGGGACTACTAAAACACCTATTTAATAATTGAAGAAAATGAGCATCAGAGAAGTTAACTTTTCCAAAACTTATAGAGAGTATTCATTAGAAGTAAAGTTAAAGTCTAGCTAGTGACCCCTAAGGTCTGAGTTCTTACACATTAAAATACATAAATATGCTTGGAATTAGAAGAAAAGACCACTGTTAATGCAATGAGTAGTTGAGAGGGGACCACAAGACACAGTCTAAAATAAAGAGTAGTATTCAGAAGAGAGGCAGGGAGAAATGCTTGTGAGGAGAACCAAAGAACTCATCCACGGAAATACGAACTGAAAACTTATCATTAGAACTAATGAGAAATGAGGACTCTGGCTTGATCTGGAGGATCTGTAAGAAAGCAGGAAGAAGGAAGCCACTGTATAAACACTTGGGTAGGAAGCTGAAGAGGACATGATGTGCTGGGCACTGTATATTTCTAAAGAAAAGCACAAAGAGTCAAGTGGGGCAGAATGTAGACCACAGAGAAGTAAGGTAAGAACATCCATTATAATATCACAACAGGCATAGAGAAGAAAGGTAAGAACATCCATTATAATATCACAACAGGCAGAAGGTGGAAGGGAAGTGTCCAGAGAGGGAGGACAGGAATGAATGAGAAATGACAAAGGAATCCCAAATGGGATCTTGCAGCTGATGAGGGAAAAGAACAAGAAATGGGGGTGTGGAGGAAAATTCAAAACTCACTATGAGATTTCTAACTTGGATGAGTGGGAAATGATAACAGTCTCAGCTGCTCTTAGATTACACTAACCATATTGTCATTCTCACAGTCCTTCTCACTTCTAAATGATGCACAAGCCATCTGATGCTGGTTTCCTCACCTTTACATTCTCAAAGCTCCCTATCATTTGTTTTGCCTCATTTCCTACCATCTCCTGGAAAAAGGCATTCTTTGTCTTCCTGAGTTCTAAAATCTGCAAGTCAAGGTTTATGTAAGGATACATGGAGGAGCACCTGTTTTCAGAAGAAGCGCCAGCCCGGAAATGGTCAAAGTTGCAAAAGAAAATTTCTAGGGATCTGTGATGCAGCAAGATGCATAAAAATAACAGTACCTATCTATATATGTATACGATATTTGTTGTTACAGTTAATTTTGATTGCCAACTTGATGGGATTTCAAATCACTATGGTCAAAAATCTCTGAACATGACTATGGAGAATATCCATGTTAGATTAACTGAAATGGAAAAAATTCATGTTAAATGTGGGTGGTACCATTCAATGAGTTGGGGTCCTGGACTGAATAAAAAGGAAAAAGCAAGCTAAGCAAAAGCATTCATTTCTGCTTCCTGGCTATGGATACAATGTGAGCATCTACCTCCAGTTCCTGTCGCCATGGATTTCCTGCCATAGTGAACTATATTCCCTGTAAGCCAAAATAAACCCTTGCTTAAATTACTCTTATCCAGTATTTTATATCCAACGTGAGATAAAAAATGAATACAGATATACACCTAAAGAATCATTAAGGGATAGATTCATGTTGCATGACTTTTTGTTTTGTTTTGGGTGGTTTCTTTCTTTTTATTTAATTAAATGTGATTGCAGCATTTCCTCTCTTCCTGTCCTTCTTCCAATCCTTCCCAGGACTGCCCTCTCCCCAACCCCTCTCCCTTTCAAATCATGGCCTCTATTCCTTTAATTATTATTGTTACACACATACATATATGCAAATAAATATATGTAATGCAACTTGCCATAATTATATATACATATGAGAGTGGGGGTAACAGAAGAATGAAGTCCAATTGGTAGAGGGGAAGAGAATCAGCAAGCACAATCACAGGTAAGGGTGACAGGGAGAACAGCGGAGTGGGGGAGGGCTAATTCATAAGTTCACACACTATATTGTGTATGTGTGCCTGGACTGTAGAGTGATGCCTTGCTCTTTAGGATGAAGGGAGAGAGAGAAATCCATCACAGATCTGGGATAACCAGGGGTGGAGACTCTGAAGTGGAGATAAGCTTGGTAAGCTGATATTGCCTGGCTCGGATCCTCTCAGAAGACACTAGCAGCAGATCTCATCACAGCCTCTCCCCCTCCCTCCCACACTTCTCTCACTCAGTCACATGACCTCCTTGGCCTTTTCAGAACACACCAAGCTTCCCCTCACCTTAGATATTTCTGACCCTTGCTGCTTCCTCTGATGGGGTTGGCCTCTCCCCAGATCTGTGTGTGCATGACTCCTTTCTTCTTGGGTCTCAACTTAATTTTCTATCACCACAAAGAGTCAGTCTTCTCCTAGCCATTCAGCCAAATGGAGAACCCCCTCACTATCCCTCTTCGCTTCCTGCACACCACTCTTCCTTTTCTTTTTGAAATATATAAGATTTATTTTCCTTTGTGTGTATGAGTGTTTTGTACACGTGTATGTCTGTGCACCATGCGCATGCCTGGTGTCCATGGAAGTCATAAGAGGACATCAGATCCTATGGAACTGGAGTTACAGGCAGCTGTGAGCCACCATGTGGGTGCTAGGAATCAAACCCCAGTTCTCTGCAAGAACAAGCTCTTTGAGTCACTAACCTATCTCTTCAGTCCACTGGAAATATATCTTAAAGAGTTATTGTCACATTTACTCCCAGATTCCTTTTTCCACAATTTGAGTTCCATTGGCTCAGGAACCTTCTGTTTGGAGTCATATAGCACATTCTCCAACACTTGGAACAGATCCTACTGAACAGTGGGCATTCTGAGAATATCTACTACACTCGAAATGAGTGATTGAATTGTATGCTGATGAGAATGTGAGTAGAAACATACATTGAAACTCAAGCAAACAATTCTATTACAGTATTTATTAATAACTTTATTATGAGTGTCAACTCTTCTGGACTATCATTGAAAATAAGAATAGATAAATGATCTGTCCAGGTGTCTCTTGAAAGTGTCTTTTCTTTTTTCTTTTTTTTATAATTTGATTTAATATACATATCAGCCATGGATTCCCCTGTCCTCCCTCCTCCCAATCCCCCCCCCCGCCCTCCCCCAGCCCACCCCCCATTCCCATCTCCTCCAGGGCAAGGAGTCCCCTGGGGATTCAGCTCAACCTGGTAGATTCAGTCCAGGCAGGTCCAGTCCCCTCCTCCCAGGCTGCGCAAAGTGTCCCTGCATAGGCCCCTAGGTTCCAAATAGCCAGCTCATGCACTAAGGACAGGTCCTGGTCCCACTGCCTGGGTGCCTCCCAAACAGTTCAAGCTGCTCAACTCTCTCACTTATCCAGAGAACCTGATCCAGTTGGGGGCTCCTCAGCTATTGGTTCATAGTTCATGTGTTTCCACTAGTTTGGCTATTTGTCCCTGTGCTTTTTCCAATCTTGGTCTCAACAATTCTCGCTCATACAATCCCTCCTCTTTCTTGCCGATTGGAAGTGTCTTTTCATAAAGCACATGTTGATTGTAAAAAGTGATCATTTCATGGTGATATTTTCATTGCCAAAGTAATTGAAGCTAGCATCCTGGAGAGATACACACTAGTCACAATAGCCAAATTAAAGAACATTTTTAATATACTCATAAGTCAGGTTACATGTTTAAATCTAAAGTTCAGTCCCTATATATGTTCCTGCCATGCAGAAACTTGAACTATTGGGAAACACAGATCACTAAAATATAATGTAATGAGGACTATCCTGGAAATTACATGTGATGAAGCTGTTAACTGAGAACCTGTAATACAATGCTTCTAACATATGAGGGGAAACAAGACACCACTATTAAAAAGCATGAAAGGCACTAAAGCCTTGAGTTTTGTATGCACATAAGGAGGGTGAAGGGTTGATCATGAAGTAGAAATGACAGGAAGTACATGCAGCTCCCCAAGTCATGGGTAACTAATATGCTAAGCTGTAAACTGAACACGAAGTGAGATCAAGGAAATGTCTCAGAACATACCTCTACTAAGTAGAGGGAGCAGAGCCAAGGTAAAGAGAAAACCAAGGACAATTAAGGACAGACTGAATCTCCAAAGAAGAAAATCAGAGAAATAGTTATGCTTGAAGAGGAGGAATAATTATCCTGAAATCCAGGCATAAAGAGGATAGCAAGGTAAATTTGGGGAGACGGAAAGAGAGGGAGCTAGTATAAACTAAACTCTTTCTATTTTCTGTGGAAAATATTAGGCCCCATTCTGATAGTAGTAAGGGAAAGAAAGTATGAGAGAGAGGAAAAGAAAATTTTATTGGCTGATGATTGGTATGCAATGCTGCTGCCCTGTGCTGCATGCTCACTTGTTTGTGAAGTAAAACATTTGCTTCTGCAACTCTCTTGAAATCTGTGCAGAAACTAGTTAATTGTGAGGCCTGGTCCACGGGGGAAGTAGAGCACAAGGCTATTGAAATGCCATAATAATAGAATAATTGTTTCCACATTCGCTAAATAATAAAAAAAATGGCTAATCAATTAGCTCCATGATTGCTTTATCCCTGTAGGTGTATGTGTATAAGGAGTAGGCTTTTTAAAATCTCCTCTGAGGCATATGAAAACACAGGAGATTTTGTCTCAGTGGGATTGTTGTGGTAGATTACATTTGCTGTAAATAGTGATATTTTCAGAAAACAATAAGTTCCACTGAATTTATCCTGAAGGGGAAAAAAAAAGAAAGAAAGAAAAGCTAAATAAGAAACTCTCAAAAACAGACTGAAAATGCCTAAGCCAAAGGCATTGGAGACAAATGCATTCAACTTCACAGAAAATACCAAGCTGAAATAAAATGAAAGATGCACCACGTATCTCAAGACAAAAGGCTTCTACTGCTTGGCATTTGTACCAGGAGAAGCTCCTTCCCTCTCTAGTCTCATAATGAAAATCATTCCTCCATTAGCAGGTTGAACAATATCAACTTGCCCAGTCAAAGTGGGAAATCAAGCAAAAACTGCCGTCCTCGCAGAACAATCAATGGGAAGGTGAAAGAAATGGGTAATTGTAGCTGGTCTCCCAGCAGGACATTCTTGCCTGATGAAATGACCTTTCCTATGAAGTGTGCTCTTCAAATGATAGTGAGCAGCCGTTCCCCAGAGTGAGTTTAACCCCAGATTCACCATCCTTCTCTGAGGAGCTTTTCCCCTTTCCCATCAGAGAGTTTCATGACTGAGCTGGTAACAATGGTGGCAGGAGTCTTGATGAAGGAATATTTAGTCTTCCTCATCCACGCTGAAAGCAGTGGCAATGGGCACAGCACTCTGCTGTGGGATGTTCTGTATGGCAAATGTGTTGCTAATAAAACACTGATTGGCAGTGGCTAGGCAGGAAGTATAGGCGGGGCTAACAGAGAGAATTAAAAGAACAGGAAGGCAGAGGGAGTCTCTGCCTGCCAGCCACCGCCAGGACAAGCAGCATGTAAAGATGCCGGTAAGCCACGAGCCATGTGGTAAGGTATAGATTTGTAGAAATGGATTATTATAAGATATAAGGACAGTTAGCAAGAAGCCTGCCACGGCCATACAGTTTGTAAGCAATATACGTCTCTGTGTTTACTTGCTTGGGTCTGAGCGGCTGTGGGACTGGCAGGTGAAAGAGATTTATCCTGACCGTGGGCCAGGCAGGAAAACTTAAGCTACAGCACTCCATCCCTCTGAACTCAAATTAGTAATGATGACAGAATTCACCTAAGCTTTATGTGAAAAGTAAATAAGGGATAAGCATAAAGTGCATAGGACCTGGCAGACACACATTTCGTATACATTTACTTCACAGTGTGCTTGGTAATTACTGTTGTGGATGTAACTGTTGTGACTGTAATGGTTTTAGAAGTGATAACCTTCGAAAGACTAAGGAGAGGGAAACAGTTATGAATGACAAGTATAAACAGTTATAAATAGGTGACTGCAGTGGCTAGGACCTCAACTCTGACCATAAGGGCAATCCAGTGATCTTCATGGGCTACGTATGCATAGTCAGTTGTCTAGGAGATCAGTGAGAAAAGTCTTCAAAACAATGAGCCTGGTCAAATTAACCAGCGTCGCATTTTCTTCTTTTTAGGGAGCTCATTCACTGAAAAGCTAAAAAACTCCCTGGAAAGAACCATCTGCTCATTTGACACCAAAGTCTTCACTTAGATGCCCAGTCAGCTTAAATAGCCTGAGTGGCAGAAAGCTCATTTCTTTGACCATGAATCAAAGTAATAGTTCTCTCGCTCTGTCTCCCTCTCTGTCTCTCTTTGTCTCTCACTCTTTATGTCTCTCTCTGTCTCTCTCTGTCTCTCTGTCTCTCTCTCTGTCTCTGTCTCTCTGTCTCTGTCTGTCTCTGTCTCTGTCTCTCTCTCTCTGTCTCTCTCTCTGTCTCTGTCTCTCTCTCTCTCTCTCTGTCTCTCTCTGTCTCTCTCTCTCTCTCTGAGTTCCTCTTTGTGTTAGATACCTAGGTTCTATTCATTAACCTAGTAAGAACATATGAACCAAACTGATCTCACTCCCATAGGGCAACTCTTTAGGTGTAAGGGCAGTGCTTCACTTTTGAGTGCAGGAATCTTTTCTATCTCAAAGTAGAGGATGTTGGGTCTGTCAGTTTACTCTCTTAATGTGAGGACATTGGATGTCTTCCTTCATCTGTTTTCGAACTCAGATCTACAAGTGATCCGATCTGTCAATTAGTTGTTTGAAAAGTGTATGATTCCCAGTCATTATACTCACATGTGGAGGTGATATGCTGATGATAAGTAAAATAAGCTGGGCATTTGCTATCTTCATCCATCTTTTTATTGGCCCCAATGCCCATATACTTGTCAAAGAAAACGAAGATAAATAGGAGTATGGGGAATTCTCCTACATGACCAAAGGCTCTATCACAAATGACAGAAAGCAGGCCAAGGTGGTTTAGTCAAAGGATGGGATGAATGGAATGAATTCCCAGCCAAGGCAGTCCAATTTAAAGAATGCTTGATTCAAGACTTTGAAAATGTAACCAAAACCTAGACCTACTTTATCCTCATCTTTCTGCTCTGGGTTTCAACATTCTGGTCTCATATTTGGTTGTAGCAGCAGATGCACCAGTACTCAACTAAACAGCATCCCAAGTTCTGACCCCCCCAAAATGACAAACGACTTCCTAAAACATATGAACCAAACTCCTGAACCTGCATGTCCCTGTCTCAGATTTAGTTAGAAAAAAATATGTCATGGCTAGAGCATAGAAGTACCTGACTACACAGGAAATCACATACTCATACTCACTGACAGAGACAGGCATGGGGACAGGGCCACTGCGTCACCAAAGTTTGAATAAAATGCAACAAAAACCAGTTAATGGTTGTCAGAAAGTGGGAAATGGATATCACATCGTCATCATCAACAACAAATCATTGTCCATTTCTCAAAAAAATCATCGACAAAGGCGTGGTAGTTCGGGCCTGTACCTCCCGATACTAAAGAGGACAATGTGGGAGGATTGCATCTAGTATAAGCCAGGCTAGTCTTCTTAGTAACTGGACATCTTAGGCTACAGTTTGAGATGTCAGATCAAAACAGCCAAGAGCAGAGGGAAAAGGGGAGAAAGCTTAATTTTAAAGTAAATGAAGAGTCTCTTTCTCTTTGTCATAGTACTATAGTGCCCAGTAGCTCTGAGGCAATAGGTGCAGCCTGACACTACTACATTTTCTTATGTCCTGGGGTAAGTGGTAATGTCTGCCCCCTCTTGAAATACACCTCATGCATGTCACAAATCCCCAGAAGATACAGTTTGTCCCCTCTTCTTCTTCGCCACCAGAGTGTGCATTTGGCCTGGCAGTGATGCTATTCTGATTCTACTGATTAAGACATGGCTCTCACAGATCAAGAAAAGCTAACATTCCTGAATTAAGAACTGGCCCTAGTACCTGACTTCCTAGTCTTAGTTCTTTTCTCTAAACTCTGTTGGATGGGTTTCTACAACTTTTAAACTATAGAAACAGCAGAGAGAAACAAGTGGTTCCCCGGTTTGTTTGTTTTTTAATTGATAAGTAAAAGTATATGAATACTGACTCCATCAGTATTTTTATAGTGTTTTTGTTTTATGAAGTACTTTCAGTACTTGGGAGGCAGAAGCAGGCAGATGTGAGTTTGAGCCCAGCCTGGTCAACAGAGCAAGTTCCAAGAGAGCCAGAGCTTCATAACAGAAAGACCCTGTCTCAAAAACCAAACAAACAAAAGGTATCTTTTCTTCCTACATTGAAATGCTTAACAAAACTTATCTAGAAAAGAGGAAGCTGAGGCATGGGCAGTCCAGTGACTTGCTATATGTCAGGCAAATTTTCAGGGGTGAGTTAGCGAGGATACAACCCTGGACTCAAGTTCCTTCTGCATCCCTCACACTGACTTGAAATCCTTCCCATGGACTTTGCTGACTCTGAGCTGCACAATGTTTTAATACTAGAGAAACAAGGATGTACAAGTCCACACCATGACCCCATGTCACCTACTTACAGATGGATAGTTGTACTCACCTAATAAATCAGGAAGGATACAAATACAAAGTCTTGCAAAACAATGAATTGAAGGAAAGGAGAAAGAGGTGAGGGGGAAACTACAGTGAGTGGAAAAGTGACAGGACAATGTAAAAGTAAAATTAAGATATAGTATAAGAAATTAAGGTATAGCATAACAGATTAGCAGCAGAAGACAGTGAGACATAATAACACAAAATGAGTATATTTTTAAGGCAACAACAAACACATTATTCCGAAGCCCGCAGGTGCCAGCAATTCAAATAAGCATATAGCAATTAACAGAATTAACACAGCCTTAAATAGCTTGGCTCACCAGATGTGGACTCCTATCAGGGTTCTATAAAATGTAAAGTTATTACAGATTAAACCATTAATCATCTGTTCAGAGACTATCTCTGGCTGCAAAGCCCCATTCAATTTTAAATGTCTAATAATCACAAAGGGATGTGGAATGTAATGTGCACAATGGTGCTCCCCTCAAACCTTTTTCCTCTGGATATATGTTCCATCCACCCAATTTTCCTGGTTTTCCTTCCTTCCTATTAGAAATGTCATGAGAAAAGATGGTGAGAAAAACCAGTCTGTGCTAGTGGTCTCAGTCAGCATGTGGGTTTCCTCATGGGCAAAGAGAGAGCCTAACACACTGGGTGCAGGGGAGAAGTACCAGATGGAGGAGAAAGGAGGACAATGCAGAAAGAATCTAATTGAACAGCGCAGAAGGTCCAGCATGTAGGAGGGCACTGTGATGGGCTTCAGTGAGCTCTCTGCTTCTGAAGGAATCACTGTGAGAGTCAGTATTGGCCTAGGTTGCCCATTACTATGTGTGCTCCATCCAAGAACAACAGCTTAGCAATGCCAAAGGCAGAAGAAGGAAAAAATATATGTCCTGACAGAAGGGCACTTGGAAACTGAAATACAGGTCAAGTAGAAATGCTTTTCTATGGAAACGGCTCAGGAGAGTGAGTAGTCTCCCTGCAAAGTGCTGAACATGATGGATTTCTCTTTCCATACCTGCTTTTCAACTTCGTGGAAAGAAAATAAAATACCCTGGGTGCAGATAGTAGATAGATAACCTTTGATCAAGGAATTAGGGCCTATTGAATAGCATGCAAATATGACAGGGTCATTCACTACTTAAGATCATTCAGGCCGGGCGGTGGTGGCGCACGCCTTTGATCCCAGCACTTGGGAGGCAGAGCCAGGCAAATCTCTGTGAGTTCGAGGCCAGCATGGGCTACCAAGTGAGTTCCAGGAAAGGCACAAAGCTACACAGAGAAACCCTGTCTCAAAAAACCAAAAAAAAAAAA
>CABHPQ010159922.1:53278-65319 GCA_902168405.1 Peromyscus aztecus
AAAAAAAAAAAAAAAAAAAAAAAAAAAAGAAAGAAAAAGAAAAAAAAGAAAAAAAAAAGAAAAGAAAAAGTCCAAACCCAACCCCCAAATATGTGAAGGATGAAAGGAAGATGAAGATGGGGAAAGACGAGTGTGGAACTGGGTTGATGGTTGGTTGCCAGTTGTTAGTAACATAGAGGTAAGTAGGGGACAGGTTCTAATGGCTGATGCGTTTTCCACGAGACAGGACCATGCCATGCAGTGTGGATGAAGAACACAATTGGTGGCCCTCCCGTTGGCCACAGTGAGGAGTAAGGTCAAAGAAAGGAGAGGAAGATTACAGGAAGCAGCGTACTTTCCTCCTCAGATCATCTGTGGATCATCGTATCATCATATGCAGCCACAGCCACATAAAGGGGACAGAGAAAGGGGCTAAGGCATAGGGAAGGAGACAGAGAGAACAGGAAGAGAGAGGAGAAGAAGACAGAGGTAGAAGGAAGTCCTCAGTACAAATCTCTGTTGTCCCTGGACTGTAATTTGGAGGTTGCAAAATAGGTAAATAAAAATAGAACTAATTGAGGAAACTTTCTTAAAAAATAACTTTTGGGGAGGGGGACAGCCAAACAAAAGAAAACTGGAGAAAAGGGACTGTCCCCATCAAACTTGAATAAACACTATTTTCAGGACAGCTACGTCTCCTTCTATTTTTCTTTTTAAGGAAAAAGGCTTGCATTTAATTTAAGAACAAAAACAATTGAAAGGAAAGAAGAAGTGAGTCTAAAGAGGACAAAAGGGGGTTGGGGGGAGGGGCAACACACGGCAAACCCAAAAAAAGACAATAAGAATGATATCTACCAGACAATGTAGTTTGTTTACCATAGCGTGTCCGATGCCTGAGTGCTTTGCGGAGAAGGGGGAAGAAAGGAAATTAAAAATTGTGAACAGAACGATTGTTAATTAAAAAAACTAAAAACAAAGATGAGTCGTTAGGGTGTTAGTACATTAGTCGGTTAGTAAAATGACACATCACATGAATGATCTTGTGTTAGTCTCTCAAAAAAAAAAAAAAACCAACAAAAAAAGGCACCCAACACAGAAAGAGTGGGGAAAGACAATGAGACCAGGACTCTATGGAAACTCTTGCTTGGGGACTCAGTCACCAGTCATGGCAACTGCCTGTTCCCTCCAGCTACCATTCAGACCAAAACCTCACTGCTTAGAATTAGTATCATACTTACTTCGGAGGTCTCTTCTGAATGAATGCCATCAGTGTTCCCTTCCCACCCTCTAACAAATGCATACACATTCCCTTGTACTGAAAGAAAAGACTCCCCCACCACCATCCAATATACCAGTCCATATGTAGACAAACAGATAAATAAATACTCATGTTATGTAAGTATTTGTTTTCATGTCTGAATCTAACTATGTAGATGGGCCATCCTGCAAAGAACCTAATGCTAGCACACAGAGCCTCAGACAGCAAGCTTTGATTACACTGCATATGTTAAGTCTCTACAGACTGTCTATGACCCCATTGATGTCTGCAGACTTGTGAGCCAATGGGAATATTCTCAGATTTCTTTTCCTTACAGTTATAGTTTATAATCTTTATGTCATAATGATACACCACAAAGCAATTATTAATTACCCAATAAAGTTATTAATTTCTTTACTTTGCCAGAATGGCTGGGGAGAAATCTCTCCCACTATTCCTCTGGAACAATAAGTTTTAAGCCTTTAAACAATTTTGTGAATGGATATCAGGAAGAATGGCAGGTTAAACATGATTAGAAAAGACCTCACTACAATAATCTCCTCTTTGCTACTAATTTTCAAATTCTAAACTGACAACACCCTTTGTGCTGGGAGTCTAGAAGGCTGGAAGACCTGCCATCTATTTTGTGTACATGCTTTACCAAAAGAGGCACCCAGATGTAAAGCAAGTTACATGATAGACTTGACTTTGTGTTCTAGTAAGATAAAGGACAATATCCTTCTCTCTGTGCAATAAGCGCACACGCGTGCAGGCACACACACACACACACACACACACACACACACACACACACATACACAGAGTTTTGGTTCCTAATCCCAACTATAATTTGGAACAAGCACAGGCAGTCCACACTGAAGCCTTTCAATCTGAAGCTCCTATCTGGGTTTGGCTGTGAGTTGGCATAAGGACAGAACCACATATTGGTGGCCATGGAAAAAGAAAGTAGTAGTTCTGCCCTCCTTGGTAAGGGATACTCTCATGAAACCCCAGGCCAATTTTTCTCAGATAAATCTTTCCCACCAAAGCCATTATATTTTGCCAAAAAAGTAGATGGGTTGCCATCAGCTTGTTATCAAACATTTATGAAGCCATTTACAGTTTATTTGAAATACACAGAGGCTTCCCATTTTTCTAATGTATTCTAGGGAACACAAAAAGGATGCTATAAATATTTCAATGGGTAAAATAATAATCTTAGATTATACAATATTGAATGGACTTTATTTGTAAAAAATCAACTCTCTCTCTCTCTCTGAATCTGGATTTCAATGAGTTTAAATGATACACATATTTTTTTAACATGAGATCAAGATTCTTTCAGCTAAGAAATACTCCAAATCCCAAGAACTCAATAGCTTTAATTAGAAAAGGAAACTCCATTTTCCTGCATCCTTGGCAGCAGGCAGAAATAGTCACCTCTGAGACTGAATGCTCAGCTTGTAAATCATTTGCACGTCACAGCAAATCTAGCACCCAGACCATGGATGAGCTCATAATCCTTCTGGAACAGAAGGCACTTTGCATATTTAGCCACCACACAAGGCTCAGGAGCATTGTAATCAGAGTTTGCAAAGGCACACTGTGGTGGGGGAAGGTGAAGTGATGTATCCAAGGGCACAGAGAGGAACTGGACCTTCAAACTTGGAATATAATAGAAACTCTACAGGGTAAATTTTTTCACAATGCTCCTGGCCAAAACATCATAACAATATTTGAACTATCATTTAATTTATCTGCTTAGTTTAAAGGGATTAACTGGGGCCTGATAACTCTGGAAAAGTGTTTTTAGTAGAAACAATAGTGAGAGTTTTGTGAGCAACTCAGAGTGGTTCCTGAATAAGGAGGATGTATGTGGAGCGGGAGCAAGAGAAGCAACTTGATGAGACTTCTGACCTGATAATGCTACCCAGAACATAAAGTTTCCCCTCAGATGACTAAGGCTCCAAGGATGTAATTTTGGACAAGCCAATCAAAACTGGCAAAGGGTCATAATTCAGTTTTTGGTCTAGAGTTCACAGGCCAGATACATTGAGTCTGTCCATGTTTGCAAATGGAAATTTGATTTGGGAGTCTCTTGATTGTTAAGAAGTTCCTCTGGGTAGCAATGAATGGAGGTGATGAACAAAAGCACTTACATATTAGAGTTTTTTGACCTTGAAGGGAAATCACAGAATAATGATTCATAAAATTTGAATTCCTATGTGGTGAAAATGTTGGGGACTCTAAGTCTTGTGTAACTTGACAACTTTACTATAAACAGAATGGGATCTTCCAATCAGTTGGCTTCCTTGATATACTTAAATGTGCAGATGAGTGTTTTGACTATAATGTGTTTCCAGTGTGTGCCAGCCTATGCCATTTGTTTAGCATTTCTTAGGAGCCATACTTTTATCAACCAGAAAACATATGCAAACACCTGTCATGTCTTATGCTTTCATGTTTACACGAGACAGCTTTAAATCAATCCTATTGCAGAAGAAAATTTGATAAGCACTTTCTGGAAATTTGCATACCGTTTTCTGATTAATAAAGGATGAATGCTGTCCAACTGGTTTGCATGACAAATTTACAAGTAGAGAAAAACACCAACTGAAAATAGAAACATGAAAAAGGCAATCTCAGCACAGACCTTGGCTTTGATGGGCAATGCTTTTCTTTGGCTGATGTGTACTGATAAGATTTGATTATTATCATTATAGTAATGAAATGGAAAACAACTTCGCTTGGCTCAGGCGTTCTGGACCTGGTGTCACCTGACGGAGTTGCCTGCTTAGAATCCACAAGCGATGGGAGTTCTCAAGCACGCACAGCATCAGGAAAGCTGCTCCACAGTTGACATTTTTATTTGGGTGCTTCCACTTGCCAGGCCTCCCAGGCCACTGAAGAGTCTCGGAGGTAGAGACAAGGGCAGTGAAGTAGGACCACAGCATCAGGGAACAGAGAAACATGATTTCAGAAAGATCCCGGCTAATTAATTCCAAGGCTAGAGGTTCACATCTCAGTGGGAGAAGAAAAATAAATAAATAAATAAACAAAGGTGGGAAGGGATGCTAAATTAATAGGAGAGGGAAAAAGGTTTGGTTTTTTTTTTTCCTGGAGTGAATTAAAATTATTATGACATCATGGCAATGGCTAACTTAATTAAAAAGGAAAACATATACTCAAAGAATGAGGACAATCCATCAAGCTGTGGAAACAAAATGCTGTCCCTAATTGAATTTAACAACACTATGATAAGATTTGAATGTAATTAAGAAAATGATAAAAGGAAAGCAGAATAATAAGGATGGAAGTACTTATCATTTTTATTATCTATAAAACTGTTATTTTTTCCTCTAAATAACAAGTACAAATGTGGAATTAAAGTATAAGGAGAAAAATACTGTAATCATTCTTTTTCCTCGTGAGATTGCAAAAACCTGGAGAAAGTTCGACTTTGACATAATCTACATGCAAATCCCTAGACTTCGACACCTCGCCAGTCACCTGCCCCACAAAGTGCCTGCCTAAGATGGCCCTTCCAGGCTCGCTGTCCCCCGGCCATTACCTGCCGGAGATTGCGTGTCACTTTGACATCATGCCAGGCGTTGTCGTTGAACTTCCCATTCACAGGCTCCACAATAGCCTCAAAAGCCCCGGAGCCCAGGTTAATGACCAAGGAGACCGCACCATCCTTCAGAGCTAGGTTAACATAGTCGGCCGACTTGCCCGTATGTAGGATGAGCCCATTGCGTTGCCAGGTCTTAAAGGAGAGGGTGATTTCATCGCTGCTGCTCTGGATGGGGTTCTGGGACAGGTCATAGCACAGATACTCTGAGCCTCGGAAAGTGGCCACATTCTCCTCTCGAGCTGTAGGCAAAGAAAAAGACAAAGTGGTCATGCTTTGGCGAGCAAGAATCCACTCTAGGTGACTGACTCCACCTAACTATGGAAAACAGGAGAGCTGACTACAGAGACTCTATGTGTCCATACAACAATAGAAAGCAAACAAAACAGTTCAAAGGAGTGGGCTGCCTTTCCTTCAAATGTCCTGTAAGAAAAAACCTGTGGAGAAAATTCATTCAAAATGGTCAAGTGGGGCTTCCACTGCTTTTGCATCAGGGATGATATTTAAATGCTTGCAACAGATCTGGTTCAAAATAGATAATTAACTGTCCTTTCTAACAAAGGACTCCTTAGCTCTTGGTAAATTCTATTAAACAATAGCTTGGAAATCAATTACCCCAAAAGATTTGGCTTTGATTTCTGTCCATCAGAAACTTAGCTAACTGTGGTTTCTGTGGTAAAGTCAGGAGCCCCATGGAACATGGCTGAGTTATTAGGCAGAAGAATGGACTAGGAAGGTGGTAAGTCAGATGAGGGAAAGAGCACAATATGGAACATGGTAATAAGCTTTGTCCAGAAAGCAACACAAACCCTTAGATGCACTCAAAGACGCCTTGTGCTCTGGGCAGATAAGAGGTTTCATATCAGAATGCCCCTTCCTGATTGGAACTTGCTCTTGACACAGCCATATCCCCCAAGGATAACAAGGCTAAGGCAGGATTTCAGTGCAATCTAGATAGTCTTTCAACACCACATTTCTGACATTGGCACCATGAAATTCCTTAATCCAGAGCCTGTTTGAGGAGGCATCTGCTCTGGACCCACTGTTTTCTGAAAAAAAAAAAAAAAAAAAAGATGGTGCTGGCGTCTACACATCAGTAAACAAAGCTTGCAGTGTAGACTGTGGCATCCATATGCATTAATCCTAGATAACTTGAAATATAAGACAATGCTGAATGTGGGAAGAGAATTAAGTAAGTATAGTAAGTTCATGGGCTCAGAACCAGAGGGGTGCCTAGCCTCCCTGCAGCACTATTACCCAAGGAGTCAAAAATTCTAAACTCCAGGTACTTACAAAGTATGCTTTTTAACTTAAGAGAATAACATACAGCTAATTTGACTAATTTGTAGTTTACTTGATCCACAATATTGGCACATAGCACATGAACTTCTATGTACCCTCTTGTTAGGCAAACTCAGAATGTAGTATTTCATATCAGACTCAGTCAACTGCTATTTAAAAGAACTTAATTAATGAAAGAAAATTGGCAATTAGGTACATCTAGATATGTAGTTTCAATTTAAAGATTGGGAGCTACAAACTGTGGATGGGGAAATTCTATTTTCCCTTAGCTAACCTACATCAACCTTACAAGCCTGCTGTAGATATTGCTCTGTATTTTGTGAATGTGTTGCTTTGATTGGTTGATAAATAAAACACTGATTGCCCAGTAGCCAGGCAGGAAGTATAGGCGAGATAAGCAGACAAGGAGAATTCTGGGAAGAGGAAGGCTGAGTCAGGAGTCACCAGCCAGACACAGAGGAAGAAAGATGTGAAGGCAGAATTGAGAAAAGGTACCAAGCTATGTGGCTAAACATAAATAAGAATTATGGGTTAATTTAACTGTAAGAGCTACTCAGTAATAAGTTTGAGCTAATGGCCATACAGTTCATAAATAATATAAGCCTCTGTATGTTTACTTGGGTCTGAGTGGCTGCAGGACTGGCAGGTGAGAGAGATTTGCCAGGCGGGACACAGGAAAACTTTCAGCTACACAAGCCAAAACTAAATTTATCTCAGCTCAGCTTCCTATCAACTACCTCAGCTCTACATAAATTACTTAAGCAAAATAAAACATATTTTCAAATCACATGGTAATAAAATGAAGTAAAAAAGTCACTTTTATTGTGTTGAGAGACAAAAACCCACTACAAATAGCTAAGTTAGTCATAAAATCATAGTACTAAACTGTGAAAGCAGGAATTCAAACTACAAAAAAATGAAGAAATGAAGTTTCTTCCACAAGTTACACAGAGGCTCAATGGTGTGTCTACCTGCATAGTTTTGTACACTTACAGTTATAAGCAAAGATACCTGCTTACCTATAGATAGCTAAGTTGTAGCAGGTATATGTGTGTATGTTTCCATCCATAAGTGTGTGTGCAGCCATATAATATGTGTGTGTGTGCCATCCATATATGTATACGTTCATCCATATATGTGCATAGCCATTCATATACATGTATGTCCATTCATATATGTGTATGCCCATTCATATTATATATGGAATAAGCAAACAAGTAATGCTTGGCACATACTTATGCCTGGTGCATTTTCTTAAAAATAGCCTCAAAAAGTCAGAAAGCTGAAACTTGACACTGTCTGTGTATGTTTGAAATATGCTCAATCTAATCCTATAGTGCCCTGTCTACTATGATAATCTCTCCTCTCATTTGTGGAGATTCATGCTTGTTAAAATGCAACTAAACAACAGATCTGGAAATGACTGTGATCTAGAATAGATGACAATCACACACACACACACACACACACACACACACACACACACACTTATCACAACTAAGCTCTTTCTCTATAGAGAGGGAGATTCACAACAATTGATGTGTGGTCCTTGGTACTCCACAAGGCAAGCCAACGGGCATCTTCTCTGAAAACCTAAGTTATGCGTTGTAGCCGCTGAACAAGGATGAGTGAGCAAGGAGAGCAATGCAGAGCTTACATTAATCATGGAGGACCCTTTAAAGGGGAATGCCTGGACACACAGCAGCAAGGTATCAGGATGTGATTTAACGTGCCAGACTGTGCTAAATAGTTTTCATATAATTAGAGGAAGGAATCTGTCAAAATAATAAATTTTCGAGTGATAAGGTATTTTAGGAATTGTCTGATTTAATGCCTTTATTTTATTGAGGAAGAATTGATGTGGAGGAATAAGTGAGTGTCCAAGATGACAGAGTGTGTGGTAATCAGGACTTAAAGGATCTCTGATCTTTACCTGTTCCTGTGACTTTAAGAATATGCTACAAGCTTCCAACCAACGTCTCTAAGTCTGTGAGTGGTTCCATGGAGCTGTGGACTTGTAAACCAAAGTGTCACTAGGTAAAGTGAGCTACAAACCAACCCCTCTCCTTCCCCCAAGGTTAACCACATACGCTGATCAAAAGAAATGTTTCCTTCTCCTCTGTGGATTCTAAATATATTTTAAAAAAAGAAATTTTCTTTTTATGTAGAAGGCCACAAAAAGAAAAATAAATGGTGGCATTACCACAGAAAAGAGAATACTACAAAAAATAAATAAGATATAAAACCATTGTGAGAGGAAAATATCTAAGCAAATCATATGTTTATTTATGCTAATATCCCAAGGAAAATTGTATGTAGCCAAGTGTCTTCCACTGCAAATATCTAATGGAAATTGTTGAAGCAGTTCACAGCCTCCCTGATTTATCCATTGAATGGCACATTTGTTCCGTTTACCTCTTCCCTAGGCCAGAGCTAGTGATCAAGAGTGGCATCATCCCAACTGCCCAGATTTCTCATCCCAGCAGGTGTCCATTAAAAACAATAGACAGCTGTGAGGTCTTCTCCAAATCATACTCTAGATTAGCAAACTTATTTCAGTTTTAATTCATGGGATTTAATCTTCCTGAGTTTTGAGAGGAGATGCCTGACAATGCATGACCCACTCTCTCAGAGCAAATAAAGAGTAGGAAGGAGACAGAGAAGGACTTTTAGAAGATTATCCTATTGCACACCCTGACAGTGGAAATTCTTTTTCTCCCAAGACCCTGACCTGTCTTAATTTGTTCCAGTAGCTGAGACGCAAGCATATTCTTATCACCTTGAAAGCCACATTGGGCTGACAGTCAACATAACCAGAAGGGCAGAGCCAGAGAGTGACAAAATACATTTCTGAGTTGATTCAATTCTCCAAACCCTCCACGGGAAAAAAAAGAAAACGGTGTTCCAAATTCATTTCCTATACACGATGTTTATAGTGAGAAGGGGGTCTGAAAGGACAATGCAGTCACCTTGCATGTATTCAAGCTAAACAGGTGGAGAAAATGAATGCAGGGGATTATGTAACACAGCACACAGCAGCTTGGCATAGAGATATGGCTTGGCAAGAGAGAAGGCACCAATGCAGCTAATGGGCTGTTGAGATCCATCTAAATGATACCACGCAAAAGTTTACTATCTATTGTGTAAGTATTAAAATAAAAGTGCTACTGTCACTGTGTGAAAGCAGAGCTCAGCTCCTTATGACAGCAAATCATTTACCCATTATTTGTAAGTGTCCAATTGATTAAACACTAGATGGAATCTAGATACATACAGCTAGAGGTTTTAAATCAGTTTGTGTAAGGTACATGAAGTACTGGTCTTTCAAATAGCTTGCTAATCAAAGTACTGAAATATACATAGCATTAACAAGCATTTATTCAATTCTGTTCTCCACAATTCCAAGATAAAAAGCATCCAACTAGTGATTCATAGAATAATAACTCTCAGAGAAATTCCAAAGCAGCTTAAAATATCCAGTGAAATATTTTCTTACCGTGATATACAAGAAGTGTGGCTTTGTGGCTTGGTGTCTTAAAACCTCAATGATGCCTATAGATTAAAATACACATACACACACACACACACACACACAGAGAGAGAGAGAGAGAGAGAGAGAGAGAGAGAGAGAGAGAGACAGACAGACAGACAGACAGACAGACAGACAGACAGACAGTCATAGGAAATTGCTGAACAATTCATTGTTTGGTGTTTGGTTTAGTTTTGACACATGGGCTCATGATAGCCTCCAACTCACAATGTAGCCAAAGATAGAAGGACCAGCTGACCCTTCTGCCTCTTCCTCTATAATGCTAGAGTTATAAAGCATGCATATCAAGTTTGGCCCATTGCATATTTTATTTACAGGAATGAAACATGCTCAATTATTATGAAAAGATCACAACTTTTGTAAAAACGCATTTGAACCCAGGGGTTGATAGAGTGGCTCAGCCTCTTGGTCTCTATAACTCATGGAGTGGAGTTTAAATTTTACTGGGCAAGAATAAAAGGAAGCAAAATGTCCCTAGCAGAAACAGCTAAGGGAAACTGCATAGTAGTGTAGAGAGGGCACTCAAACGAGAAGCATGTCGGAACTGGGTAAAGAGGAACTCAGGGACTTTTGGAAGCAGATGTTTACAGCTTTCTGTATGTGAAATGTATTTCCAAATACTTTCCTAACTTTACTTGTATCCTCTCAGCTGCCCATGAGACCAGTGTGAGATCAGTGTAATGTGTTTATACCAATGCAGTGAAGTAAAGACACTGTGAGGAATAGAGGTGCAGGGACATTGGATGGATTAGCCAAGACAGTAGGAAATGGTGCTTCCAAGCCCCACAGTACTGGGATTGATTCTCAGTCCATTGCTTTTTCTATTCTATCACAGACTCACTGTGCCTCTAATTCTCAGGACAGGTGCCGAGCACCCACTGTGTGAGGTATCACAGCTGAGTGAAGTTCAACCTGTCAAAGGGTAAAATCAGTGATCGTGACAGGTAAGGACCACCCAGGCAGGAGGAATCCAAACAGGGAAGCAGGGGAGGAGGCTGAAGTTCCCTCTAAATTCTCTGGTGGAAAAAGTCAGACACTTGAAAGAGCTTATTAAAATGCAACCCCCTCTGGAGTGGCTAAAACCAGTGGCCCTGTGCAGAACACCTGCTGTGCTCCAGACAGCTAGCGAAGCCAACCTTCCTCATAATGAGCCTCCGAGATGAAACTGTGCACATCATGCTATCCTTTGTCCTTCAAATTGGCCTCATCCAGCCTTACAGTACTTCAGTCTGCACTGATGCAAAGATAACCCTGGCTGTCCATCCTGGCTTGGCCCACCCAGAACTAATGAGGCACAAAAACACATGGGCTGTTGCTGCCCTCCCTACTAGACAAAGAGCTGGCCTGGGGCCTCAGACTGGTCTGCAGACTGGTCATCCGACTCCACAAACAGCAGAGGCCATATGAGGCTTCCTCCCTGTGCCCACAGTAGGAAAGAATGGCTTCCCTAGCTGCGAATTCACAGATCGCTTGGCTACTCTGACCACTGCTCCTCAAGGCGAAAAGGCCTTGAGAAGGCGAATGATGCAAGGAGTCCAAAGCAGGGGTAACACAGCTGTGGGGAGAGAAGAGTTGACAAATTTACAAGTATTCCGCCTGTCCCTGGGGGAAGAAGAGGTATACAAATGGAAGAAGACTTCACATCCACTCAATTCTGAAAGGCGCCTTGGGCTGAAGCAGGCGAATCAGCAGCCAGCCAAGTACGAGTCACGGTTTGGACGATTCTGTTCCCTTTCCATGCGACATGCTAAAGAGCTAACATAAAAACCAGAACACCCCACTCTAAGGGCCTTTCAGAACTGGGAGCCAATGCAATACTCAAACGGTCTGCTAGGCTGTGTGTGGATTGTATTTACAAAATGAGGAGAAAGTAAAACTCCTTGCTAGACAGATGTCTGCTGTGCAAAAACCTAACCGCACATACCAAATCTGAGAAAGAACACATCCTCACGTAGGTTAGAAGACAATAGACTCACGTGACTGCACTTCTGACTGTGCCTGTCCCATTCTCCGTTCGAGATGTTTTAAGGCCAAAGCATGAAGACAGACCCAACTGCAGAGCTACCCCTCCAAGGAAAAACGACGGAATCCTTTGCTTGCCACATCTATCCCACGGGTATTTTCGGAACAGAGGGGTCCAGCATACAGTAGTATTTATGTCACTACGAGCAAGCCGCACTACAAAGGACCACACACAGGAAATCTGACCTCCTCGGGCCGTTTCCAACCCCCTACCCTCAGGCCGTTCATAGGAAAGATGCAGCAGAGAAATAAATGGACTTTTGCACACTGCCTGGGTCCCTGGCCAGCCTGCAGAGGCT
>CABHPQ010159923.1:0-20329 GCA_902168405.1 Peromyscus aztecus
TTGTGCTTCTTTCTTGGTGGTGGGAGGGCCCAGGTTCAACTTCTCCTTCACCTTAGCATGAGTATCTCTGCATGCCCCACATCACTGGATTTTCAAGAATTTCACAAAGGTAGAAAGCCCAAGAATTATGGTTAGATTTATTTCTCATCCTCTGAAGTTATATATGTGGTTGCTACCTCTTGCTCACTTGGTCCAATCAGCATTGTGTTGTCAATATAATACATCAATGTGATAGTCTGTGAAAGAGACAGATGGTCAAGATCCCTTTGAACTAAGTTATGACAAAAGACTGGAGAGTTACTATCCCTGAGGTAAAAATGTAAAAGTATAATGCTGGCCTTGCCAACTGGAAGCAAATTGCTTCTGGTGGTCTTTATGGACAGGTACCAAGAAAAAGGCATTTTCTAGATCAATAGCTGTATACCATTTACCAGGAGATGTGTTAATATGCTCAAGTAAGGATTCCACATCTGGCATAGCAGCTACAATTGGAGTCACTACCTGACTGAGTTTTCAATAGTCAACTGTCCTTCTCCATGATCCATCTGTCTTCTGCACTGGCAAGAAAGGAGAGCTAAAGGGAGATGTTGTGGGACACACTACCCCTGCATCTTTCAAGTCCTTGATGGTAGCACTAGTTGCTATAACTCCTCCAGGGATGTTATAGTGGTTTTTATTCACTATTCTCCTTGATGGAGGCAATGCTAAACGCTTCCATTTGGCCATTCTAATCATAATAGCCCTCACTCCACAGGTCAGGGAACCAACTTTTAAGTATATCTACCCCAAATTACATATTCTGGGACTGGGGAAAAAACCACAGGATGAGTTCAGATACCCATTAGATCTACTAAGAGCCATGTTTCAGTCAAAACTCTGTCGATCACCTGACCTGGATGTGCACCTACTTTAACTGGAGGGCCACAATATTTTTGAGATCTCTCAGAATCAGCATCAATTCAGAACCAGTATCCAACAGACTTCAGAGAGTCTGATTGTTACCTTTCTACCACTCTATAGTTACCCTTGTAACAGGCTGTAGGTCCCTCTGGAGAAGGACCAGAGAAAATGTAACAGTAAAACTCTTAGGTGTTTTATGACGGTCCTTCCTCAGGGAAAGCTGGCTGTCCCTCAATTTAAGTGTTTCTGGATCTTCAAACTGCCTGGAAATTGGTTCATAGGCTGAGATTCACTTTTGCCACAAATCAGTGTAGCCTTTCCTTCATTTGTTTGAGAATTTCTCAGCTTATACAGATAAAACAAAAACATAGTAGGCTTCCTATCTGTTTCAAGCCTGGAAACACCGTGATTGATTAGCTGGAACCAAAGGTCCATGAGTCATGCCACTATAAAATTCCCTTTGCCTGTGCTGACCATTGTGGGTCAGGCAGTTATGGGCATTGCTTTGTCTATGCTGCCCACGATAGTAACTACAAGCACCTTGCCTTCAACCATTCCATGCTGCCACCTGGTCCCTGGTCCTTTGGGCCCCAACTAAACCCATTGCATTTAATTCATCCAAATGGCCAGCAGAGTCTTCATTCACCCCTAAGGTCTGGTACAAGGAATGGGGTGACAACAAAGCCCTTCAAATGTGCTGGTGCTCCCCTCACGGAGAGTTTGCATCTTACAGGCTTAGTAAAGGGCATGTCTTCTTGGCCTTCCCTTTGTGGGGGATTAGGTTTTACACAGTGTACCCACACTCAAGCATTGCAGTTTCCCTGAGCCTTAAAATTCCTTCATCAATACTAAGCCAAGGGATATCAGACACCTTCAACTCCTTTCTAATAGGCCATCTTTTGACAAACTACAGCCATTCAAACTGTTGACACCTTTTTTAAAAAAAACTGTGCAAGCTTCCATACTAAATCAGAGTCTCCACTCCATGAACCCATATCAATAAACTCAACCTGATCTAATTTGTATGTTCCTTGGCCATTATTCCCACACCCTTAAAATCCATTCCCATATATGTTCCCCAGACGTCTGTTTGAATGAATTAACAAGCTCATTAATCTCTTTAATAGTGTAGCACACACCTCCTTGAGGACTACACTTTGTATCTTACCTCTAGGAGCCTGATTTGCCTTAAGTCTGGTTATATGTCTAGAGGCAACTATTGGAGAGCCCTGAGGGACATTAGTGTTGTCTGCCTGACATCTTCAGAGAAATTAAAGGCTGATTTAGTAGACAACGAAGGATTAATTTTCTTAGTCAAAGGTAGAGAACCCACTACTTCAGGGGCTGGGGTTGGGAGTACATCTTCTACAGAGGGTGGAAAGACTACTTCCTCAGGTGAAATAAACCATTGAGAACTGGAAGGTTCAAAGATCAAGGCTTCACTAGGGTCCTCTCACACATCTCCATCCCAAGTCATAGGATCTCGTGTGTGTGTGTGTGTGTGTGTGTGTGTGTGTGTGTGTGTGTGTGTGTACAAAGGGAACGTATTAGAATGGCCTACAAGTTGTAGTCCAGCTAGTCCAACAATTGCTATCTACCAATGGAAGGTCCAAGAATCCAGTAGTTGTTCAGTCCATAAGGCTGGATATATACACCAGAATCTTAAAGAACTAGGCTCTAATGCCAGTGAAGGAATCGACTTCTCAGTGAGATTGAGAGAAAGCAGCCAAAGAGAGCAAGCTTCCTTCTTTCATGTTTTCATATAGGTTCGCAGCAATAGTATGGCCCAGATTAAAGGTGGATCTTCCCATTTCAAAAGATCTGGATTAAAGGTGGATTTTCCCAGTTCAAATGATTTAATTAAAATGAACCCCTCTCAGGTGTACCCAGCCTTCCAGATGTAGTCAAGTTGACAACTGAGAATAGCCATCATGGGGGTCAGGATAGTAATAAGAAGCATGGATTAGATGATTGATACAAGGGAGAAAAGCCATTAGTCATCTTTTAATAGCCACGCGGAATCCAAAGGGATTCTGTCAGTTTATAAAAACCACTTTTATCTTCTACAGCCCCAGAGTAGAAAAAATATATGTGCACACAGTTCCAAGCTTAGTTACAAGGCAAGTTGAAGGCAAGTAGCATTCCAAAGAGGACCAAGTTCTGAACCCCAGCAAGGGCAAGCTCAACGCCTTGGTTGAAAAGAATAGAATGTTATAATCTGACTAAGAAATTTTGGAAATACACAATGAAAAGCCTTCAGTCCCAAACCTCTTGGTCATAGGGGCCAAATTCTTCCCATTAAGGGTAGCGCTCTCCATTTGCTCAAGATGATGCAGAGAACTCTGCCTTGCAAAACCTGTCTGCTGTCTCTACCACCAACAGTAGTATCACACAGGTTTACATCCACTTCTCCTCCCGGTCACTAGACCAAAAACAACAAATAAGACAAGACCTGGATGGGTCTGCCAAGACAGAAAAGAGACAATATCAAAAGATCTGCAGGAATGAGTCCAGAGGTTCTCAAAGTGCCGATTAACTAACTTAATTAGTTAATTAACTGCTTCACCCACTAACCAACACGAAGTCTCAAGGACCCCTTCTCTCCTCTGAAGAGGAGACAGCTTACTCCCCTTTGGAGAAACCTGTTCAAGTTAAAATATTTCTGAAGTGGACTAAATATTTTTTATTCATGACTCACATTAAATACATATTGAGTGCCTACTGTGCAGTACATTAATATATATTAATCTCATTTAATACTTAGGCCAGGCTTGGGAAATAGGCATAGGAAGGATGGAAAGGCTATTTAATTCCCATTAGTGCCCAAGCAAAGGAAGATAGAATACATCCTACATCCCATGACTAAGGTCATGAGGCCAAAGACCTGAAATACCAAATTTACATGAAAATGTCCCATAGCAGAAGTCTTCCACTTAGCTTTCACAACCAGTAGTGAAGCCCATTCAGTCAACCACACATAGAAAATAACCATTAAATGTCACCTGTGGTCTATTCAATGTGTTGATATTGTTCTATCTAAGTTACTTCTAATAAAGATTAAAATACTGCTCAGAAGAAAGACAGCTCCTTGCAGGTGTCAGCCATCCTTGTCCTTGGATTGTCTTTGGCTTGGGAATGGGAACCCTGGAGTGAGCTGAGAATTCTTCATCAGCCTGCTGCCCTGTGTGCTGAAGCAGTCCTCAGATGACAGATGCTTTTCCCTGAGTTCTACCACAGTGAGAGAGGACTTGCTGGGAGATCAGCTTTAGTTCATCTCCTGCTGCCCGAAGTCCCCATCACAGGAAACCTACCAGTGCAAAAGCAGGGTGCAGACACGGCTTCAAAGATCTCTTTCTTCCAAACCCAGTCCTGTTTCTGGACCTCCATCTTTCCTTCCTTCCCCCTTTATCCTCTGTCTGGCCTCACCAGAGTCTGTCCTCCAATTTCTGTCAATCCTGATCTGATAGACTCAAGCTTTGTCTTGAAATCTCTTCCATGGCATCTTTCCTGGCCCTTGCCAGCGTAGGATGCCTTGTTCTCTGTGCATAGAAGGGTCTACTCTTTGAATTTTGGTGAGGTGTAATTTAAGGCAATGAGATCCCAGAGTTCTATGACCCTCCTGCTTCTAGGCATGGGGTAAACATAGACAAGTGATAAACAGATGTTTCTTGAACATGACCTTGTCACATGCCTTCTTCCTCCTATAAGTATCTATTTACCACCTGATCCTCCCACTGATGGCTAAAATAAGCTAAGCTCAGAAGTTGCCCCTCTGCCTCCCCAGAAGGGAGCCAAGGCTGAGATTTCTCAAAAGACCCTTGACAAAGTGGAATACCTACCTACCTACTTTCAGCTCCCACATCTGTGGTTTCTTTGTGTCTTCCCTCAGACATACAGATAGAAAATGCCAATAAATCCCTCCAGCCTAACAAACTGACCATATAGGCGTTGTTGGTAATGTGCATAAAGAAATAGAGAAGCTAGATTTCTGATAGTCCCGATAAGCCAATGATCAACCCTGTATTCACCATATACAAGGAATTACCATTGCCATCAGCAACAGAGGAAGGAAACATTTCAGTGACAAAACAGTGAGTGGCAAAGCACTCGCTCTGATCACCAGCATGGCTGCCATAGTTGGCCTTCTGTTGTGACAAAACACTGACCCAAGCCCACTTAGAGAGTATCTTAGTCAGGGTTACTATTGCTGTCATGAAACACCATGACCAAAACGAAAGGAGGAAAGGGTTTATTTGACTTACACTTCCACATCATAATCCACCACTGAAGGAAGCCAGGATAGGAACTCAAGTATGGTAGGAACCTGGAGACAGCAGCTGATGCATGGAGGGGTGCTGCTTACTGGCTTGGTCTTCATGGCTTACTCAGCCTGCTTTCTCATAGAACCCAGGACCACCAGCCCAGGGATGGCACCACCCACAGTGGGCTGAGCCCTCCCCCATCCATCACTAATTAAGAAATGCTCTACAGCTGGATCCTCTGGAGGCATTTTCTGAGTGGAGGCTCACTCCTCTCTGATGACTCTAGCTTACGTCAAGTTGACAAAACCAGCCAACACAGGGAGGAAAGATCGTATTTGGCTTAGGGTTACAACCCATTGTTAATGGAAGCTGAGGCAGGAACTCAAGCAGAGACTATGGAGGAATGCTGCTAACTGACTTGCTCCCATGGCTCACTCAGCCCGCTTTCAAATGCAACCCAGGACCACCTTAGCTGTTCTCCAGGACTCCTTCACGCCTTCAAAACCAGCGCGTATGGGAGATGCTTATAGGTGACCGAATCTGGCTGGAGCTCAGACACTCCGGACACAACTTCTATGAGCTGACCCTGAGGAAAGACTTTCTAGAAGAATTTGCCTCCATGATGCCGGCCTCGTCTTAACCATAGCTTATTTTTTCAGCCCCAGCTGACCAGCATTAACTGTCATAGTAAAGCAAAGGTTTCTCTCCAGTGGTGCTGGGTCTCTTGTTAAACAGGGTGGATTCTTCAGCCCTAGATGACCAGAAACCACAAATTACTTCAAAATGTCATACCAGCAGCCCTAACAGAGTCTTTGCTTCCCTCTGAACCTCTACAAGCCGGGCCTCCATGCCCACTGCTCTCAGCATTATTTTCCAAGTTCTCAAAATAGCCCATTAAACTCCAAACATTCACTGCCTTTTCCAGCCCAAAGTTCCAAACACTGCCACAATCCTCCCCCAAAACAATATGGTCAGGTCCAGCACAGCACATTCCCACTCTCTGATATCAATTTCTGTCGGCTGTGATGAAATGCTGACTAAATCCAACATGAGCAGGAAAGGGTTTGTTTGGCTTACAGCTCATAGCCTATCATCTAGGGAAGCCAAGGCAAGAACTGAAGCAGAGACCCTGGAGGAATACTGCTTACTGGTTTTCTCAGCGACTTCTCTTATACAACACAGGACCTCTTGTCCAGGGATGGAACCACCCACAGAGGGCTGGGCCTTCCCACATCAATTAGCAATCAATAAACTGCCCCCAAAGACACTCCCACAGGCCAATCTGATGGAGGCAATCCATTAATTGAAGTTCCTTCTTCCAAGGTAACTCTGGGTTATGTCAAGTTGACAACCAAAATTAGCGATCACAACAGCCTATGTAGCAAGTAGCTGGTTTGACTGAGTCTCATGCACATCACCTCACAGGGGTCCAGAAGGTTAGGCCATGGCTAAATCATTATAAACCTGGCAAACCTCAACAGTGCAGCCAGCTAAGTCTACTTCGTAGGTTCTGGGCCAACAAGAGATTGTGCAAAAAAAACCAAGGTAGACAGTGTTGTAGAATATTATTTTAAAAACAACCAACAACAAGACAGCACCTGGGGAAAAAAAAACTTTCTGTTGTCCTGTGGCTACCACATATGTGGCACACAGATGCATACACATGTGCATGCGTGAGCACACACACAAAGAAGCAAAGACAGTGGGGTGCAAGTCAGAGGTGTATCTGGGGAAGCAAAGAAAGACATTCCAATTGCGTCATCATCCTGGATTTTTCGCCACACTGTGATCATGTGCCATTGGCTATAAACCCATCACCCACCAAGACCCATCCACAGCTGTAAGCCTATCACTCAGCAAGGCCCAGTCATCAGCTGTAAGCCTAGTGCTCAGAAAGGCCCAGCCAACAGCTATGAGCCCATCCATCACCCAGCAAGGCCCAACCAGCAGCTAAGGCTTGACCTGATTGTGAACTTGAAGTTTTCTGGCTTACAAACTGAAACAGACTTGCTATAAAACTTTAAGCTGTGGGGAGAAACACTCAGGGTGTCTGATGGGGAGGCAGAATGAAAACTCACAAATGTCTGTAGCGGGGATCTCAGGAGCCTCACCAACCCCCATCAATCCAGTCCTTGCTGAGCAGCCTTGTGGGTAATCGCTGCTCCTTCAGCTGATTCTCCAGGGAAGGTTCTGGAAAGCAGTTCCATGGTACGATATCCAATTAAGCTGAACCCCCTCCTGAGAGAGAAAAATCACTCTTCTAACTTTGGGGAAAGACCCAGTTTCCATAGCAAAGAGGATATTGCACTGTTCTCTAAGAGAGTACTTTAGATTTTTGCAAACTTTCTTTTTTAAATCTGTTATTTCATCACATTTCACAACCTAGTGCAGCATCAAGAGCAGGTTTTTATCTGCCTGGGAGAAAAGGCAACAGTTTGCTTAACAGCCGGGAGAACTGTGTGTCCACCCAGGGTCAGCGCAAGTCTCCGCTAGAGACGGGAGATGTGAGTTCAAGACAGCAGGTCATTGGACTACAGATTTAATTACTTCCACACCTTCTCCTGGGACTGGCCATGGAGGCTGGCCCTGGGCTTAGCCATCAGCACCTCCCCTGCAGGTAAAAGTGGGTTTCAGCTGCTGCCCAGGTTTATGCCGTCTTATCCCCAGCTGTCCTTTGTCTCTGTGCCCCCATCCATCCCGATCTCCTCAACTGACTCCAGTCCATGGTTCTCTCAGGGCTGGCCTACCCCTTCCTCGAGGGACGGTCATCTCAGAGCCCGTGGAGTCACCAGCCTAGACTTTGCTCTCAAGCCACTTTAAGTCTTTTCAGGGACCTTGTATGAGCTGTCAATGTCTCACTGAACTTAAAGCCCCCCCCCCATGTTTTCATGACCACAGGACCAGGGCATCCTCTATAACTCATATCTTAACTATGAAAAAACAGTATGGAAAGGTGTTCAGTGAAATGCTCAATTATGTGTGATAAATGGTATGTCTTTTTTTTCTTTCGTGTGTGTGTGTGTGTGTGTGTGTGTGTGTGTGTGTGTGTGTGTGTTTCCTCTAGTGGAGAGATCCTCAAACACTCCTCCACCTAATTCTTTGGCACAGGGTCTCTCAGTCAAACTAAGAGCTCACTGATAGAGCTAATCATGAAAAGCAGCATGCTCTGGGGATCCTCTGTGTCTGCCATACAACCTCAACTGGCATTTACATGGGTCCTGGAAAGCTGAATCACTTTAACCACAGAGTCATCTTCCCAGCCCTAATATGTCTGCCCTATGATGGGGCAGATGAAAGAAGCCTTAGGACAGCCTTGCTAGGAGGTTAAAATGGGGCCCCAGACCCTTCATCTTGTATACTGCAAAGCCAGCCTCCCTATTTAGTGGTATAGTTAAAAGGCCATTACATAGCCTTACCTTCTGAGACAATGCAAATGACACTTTTTTTTTCTTACTTTAGACAGGGTCTCACTTCATAGCCCAGGTGGCCTAGAAATCTCAATCCTCCCACCTCAGCTCCTGGGTGCTGGGATTCCAGGCATGCTACCTCTGATGCTTTATAGAAATGCCATGGCTAATGGCATTTTGATGATGCTATGAGGCAGACAGTTATAGATTCACATTGGAAATAAGGAGCGAGGGATACCCAGGGTCAGTAAAGAGATCATCCCTAGGAACTAGTACTAGAAATTAGAGTCTCCTGCCCCGATGCTGATAGAGATTTCTTTTTAACTGAGATGTTCTCTCTTGGAAGGGGGCTCTTCAGACTCAGGAAGTGAAGGAACCTCCCCATGGTTATCTAAGCAGTAACAACAGCCTGAGAGAGTGAGCTGCCCAAGCTGTGCAGGGGGCTCCCGGGACACAGCTTTTCTGAGAGGCCACTCAAGCCAGGCTTAAGCTTGGTGAGTAACCCCAATAAACTCACTGGTTCACTGAGCCAAACACAGGTGGCATCACTTGTTTAGTCTGTCACCTGTGAGCTATCCGGGGTGAGTAACACTTGTTCATGTCTGTGAGAAAGACGCATGAACAAGAGAGAGTCACGTTCTCCCATACACCAGGCCCAAGATCCCAGTAAGTAGACTCTTGTGCTGAGGACCCTGAGGTCCCGGCAAGGAACCCCCAGTGCTGCAGCAAGTGGTAGACATGGAGCTTGCAAGGTAGTACCATTAAGTGTCTGCTGCCTGCTCTCTCTACTCCTTTCTGTCCATTCCTGGTATGGGCTGACAGGAGGTAAGTCAGCAAACCATGACTGCGTTCAGACCATCCTGGTGTCATCAATCATCTGCTCCGAAATTCATATTTAAAAGATGAGGCAGTGGAGATAGAGAGAGGTTCCGTGACTCATCCAACATCACACAGCAGCCATCTCAACAGGCACTGGGACAAAAACTCTGTATTTTCCCTGGAAACCCAGGGCAGGATGTGTGCACTGCTATTACATCTGCATCTACACAGGGGGGAAAAAAGCATTCACACTAGATAGCAAAGGGAGGGGGGAGGGAAAGATGGGGGAAGAAGAGGGAGATGGACAGGGAGAAGAAAAAGTTGTAACAGGGCAGGGAGCTTACTAACACCTGGACACTTGTAGTGATTGCATGCTGTTACTATTTGCCCCAAGGATATGGAGCCACATGGGAGGTATCACTTGATGCTCTCCCCCCCCCCCATCATTCTTCCCCTCCTCCTCCTCACGTCATCTCAAGCCCAGGTAAGAGGCTGGTGTGTTTGCCATCTCATCACCTATGCTACTGCATGTCAGACTCCCTGCATGGGGAGGATTTATCTCCGTGAGTTTGCAAGACCTGGACATGAATTAGAAGCTTCCTGAAGCAGTTCACTTCCCTGGTAATTTTTCCTCACACCAAGCAGAAGCTGTCAGAATGGAGGGATGCAGGCTAACAGGGGTTGGAGGGTATTACAGTGGATGATTTCTCTTGGGCAATTGAAAGGCTTGTGTGGAATGGTCATGTGCTGGAAAGTCAAGAGACTAGGTCTCATTTAGTTCCCAGCACAGTATGCTTTTTTGTGCTCTGACTCAGCAGCCTCCATGACAGCTACATGTTATGCCTAATGTTTGCATTTTTATAGGAACTGTGTGCACGTTCTCTGTAATGCAATTAAAAGTGCATATGAGTTGTTTGATAGACCTTTGCTATAGTTAATACTCAGTCTTGCTTATGAAACCTTCATAGATAAAGTTTAGACATAGTGATGACTAAAAGTGAGTTCTATATGATGGAGAGTGTACTGGTGGGTTTTTAACTGTCAACACAACCTCAAGTAACCTGGAAAACAGCCTTAATGAGGAACTAACTATATCAGGTTGGCCTCTGGGCATGTATGGAGGGCAGGTAACTTGACAGTTGATAGAGAAAGACTCAGCCCACTGTGGACGGCACCATTCTCTAGGCAGGAGATGCTGAATAGTAGAAGAGAGGAGAAAGTCAGCTGGGAGAAAACAACAAGGATGTATTTATCACTCTTGACTATGGATGTGATGTGACTAGTTTCTTTAGTTATGTCTTGACTTCCCTAAAATGATACACGGTAAACTTGGAATTATAAACCAAATAAGCTCTTTTCTTCCTTCAGTTGCATTTTTGTGATTATTCTTTCAGAGCACAGAAATGAAACTGGAAGAGACAGTAAAGTGATGCCTCCTTGGTGCTTCCTTCTGATCTAGGCACTAGCACATCACCAGTTGCTCCTGCCTTGTGGTTGATGGGCAAACACCTTCCTGGACAGGTCTAATGTGTAATCCCATGAAGTGCTACAATGTGATATGGAAGCTGTTGAAGAGTCTGCTTGAGACTGTGTTTGAGCTAGGTAAATGGAGACCCTCAGGAAGACCAGATAGTCTGTCACCTGCCCTGTCTCATCTGCTTCCATCCCTTCCAGAGAGTGATGCTCTGAGCCCACTGAGACCAGAATGCCAGTCTGAGAGGCACTCCAAGGCTAGGCTAATCTACCATGGGATTCTGGATGAGAACTTGGATCCTGTTCCCATACCAGGGACCCAGGACTATGTGCTGAATGAGTCTGTAGGCCAGGCAGGGACACATGACACATAAAATTTTATAGGCAGTGGAGAGATTCCTTAGGCCCCAATTTTTCTACATTTCTTTCTTGGACTAGAGACGGACGGATGCAACTTTACTTGTTAACATTTTATTATGCATTCCCTTCAAACTCCAAAGTGTACCTGCTGCTTGTTACAAGGTAAATCAACAGTTCACAGCAGGGAATGAAGAAATAAATCAAACATCATTTTCCATCCTCTCTGCTACAAGCCCTTCCCTCAAGGTAAATGTTAAAACTTCAGTAGCATCCTCCCCTGTGATTCTTCATGCTCGAAGATGATGTCACACACAGTCACACACAGAGAACCCTCAAAATGCAGACTTCTTCAAAATTCATGATACTCAGAAGAGTGTCTTTCTTAGCCACACCTTGTCATCTAGTTTCCTAGCAGCCCTTACTATTCTACAAACTGCTGAGCCTAGATGTGTCCCACTGCTCATGGGAGGACAGTCGATACACCAGTCTCTCTGTTTTGCCAGCTCTGTGATAACACTGCAGTCAACACCTCCATTTACAGCCTTGTGACGGCATCACTTCAGGAGGATAGATTGCCAAAGATGCTTCTGTCTGTCAATAAGGAAGCACATTTTCACTGTAACAGTTTCTATTGACCATCTTGCAAAGCCACTGATATTTGTTTCAACACAAGCACAATGTCCAGCTTTCCAAGAGTCCCACTTTCGTCAGCATCCTCCATTCACCCTTAAGACAGTAAATGCATCCGGATGTTAGAATCTCCTTTCAGAAACAACTGCTCTGGGTCGCAGGCAGAAAGAGCCTTGGGTCCTTGTCTCGGAGCAGATAAAGCTAGGCTGAAATCACACACTTCCTTCCAGGCTTGACTTCTAGCAGCCTGGTTTCAGGGCAACCTCCATCCTCACCTGGTTCCCCAATTGACCTTCACCAGACTTTCCTGGAGGTCAGACGTGGGTCCCTCTGCTTACCATGTCGACTCACTTGAAGCTACCCTCAGCATAGACTAACTCTGTTATCTTGGCCATCTCAGGCAGATATGACAGATGACCACAAGCTTGGAAGCTGACAGTTCTGGAACCTGAAGGTCACCAGCACAGTCAGAATCTGGTGAGGCCTTTTCCTAGGCACTAGACACTGGACATGTCCTTGGATCCTCCCTTGGTGGGAAGAAGCTAAGCGAGATCTTTCGGCCTCTTCTCTCTCAGGAGGGATGGAACCTCCTGAGTTTATCATTTCCTGATAAAAGGAAAATCCTGAGATGCCTTAACTTTAACTACAAAGTGCACAATGTTGAGGAAGTTGTGTAGCTTTTTTCTCATGATGAGAGAGACATTTATTCTAGGGCAAAGGAGGAAGGTTCACCAGATCCAGGAAGCTAATGAAACACTAGGCCCAGGAAGTTCACAAAGCTCAAAAATTACAGGACTCTACAAGCCTCTACCCAAAGGTTATGAAAGCAGCAAGCAACTGCTGAGAACAACAAGACTTTTTGATGGAGCTGTCTGCAAGTTGAGGGGAACTTGGTAACACAACTGTCAGAAGCCATCTTCGATGTTGGAGTGGCTTTTGGTGACGCAGCTGCCTTTGAGTCACCCACACCCCTGTAAGTGACCCCACACCCATGCTCCTGTAAATAATCCCAATGAACTCATTGGTTCACCAAAGTACACTTTGGTGGAATTCTCTTTGGTCTGTGATTGGTGCTCTGTCTTGGGTGAGTGAATGTTTGTCCCAGGTAACCCATAAAAGTCACAAATTAAAGGGTAAGAGAAGTCAGTCAGTTAGAAACTGTCTATGCAGAGCAGACTGCACCCTGCTTTAAGAGACCCCACAGTGTACAAAACCATTGTTTTTAGGCTGTACCTTGCCCTGACTCTGTTTCCTCCATATTGTGTGTATATGTTGAGGCAAAAAGACTCCACATCTTATATGTGGAAATGAACCCATGTCCAACATCAACCATGTGGTATAGGTTGGGAAGTGGCTTACATAAGCAAATGAAATAATACTACCTATGAACTTACTGAACTAAGTCAGGAACACATAAACATGCAGAAATATCAAAACCTTGTCAGAACCAGGTCTGTGAACTTATCAAAGCTGCCAAATCAACAAATGGTCAAGGCCCTCGTTGAGGATCACAAATGAGAAAAACAGCAGAAGGAGGCCAGCTCGTGCCAGCTCTCTCCCACGAGCACCTACTAGATAAATAAATACCCAATCAAAGTGTCAACAAGCACACAAGGAGAAATGGCTAGCCTGTGGACAACATAAAATCTGTCCATAGTACAGCATGTCTAAAGAATGGTAAATTCTGGGTGTTGGGGCTGAGGCAGGAGGACTGTGAGCATGAGGCGAGTCTAAGCTACATAGTTAGATCCTACCTTGAAAACAAACAAAAAAAACAAACAAACAACAACAGCAAAATAAAGAAATAGAAGAATATAATGTCCTGTCCCCACTAAGACCCACACCCCTAGGGGGAGTAAAGAGAAAAACTGAGTCAATTTAAACATTTTAAGATTCTTTCTAATAATGTACATTGTAGAGAAGACCACTAAGAAATTCTAAAGCCTGATTTCAACTCATATTTTCAGTCATGACTGCAGAGCAGATGACTCTCAGAACTCCATTCCTAGTGAGGTAAGCCAACCTGGCACAGAATTCACCATCACCGCAGTTTCAAGGGTTCACTTCAGAGCTGCATTGGTAAATATATTCACTAGCTGATAAATCCACTCATCCCTAGAACTCTTCCAACTCTGTACACCGAAACTCTCATTCTCAAGGCCCCAAGCCCTTGACAATAACTTCCATTTTATATTCACAGGAGTTTGATGAATTGGAACTTTCACATGAGCAAAAAAATCACAATATTTGTTCTTCAATGATTATCTCCATTCACCATAAGGTCCTCCAGACTGTAGCACGAGATGATGTCTTTCTTTTTTTTAAGGCTGTGTACTATATCCCTGTGTGCTCCATGTTTGATGTCAATGAATATTTGGTTTGCTTCTATATCTTCTATATAGGGAATGAGGGTACACAGGAATATGAGAATATACATGCATTCCAAAGATTTCAAAGTCATCTTTAGCATCTTTAGAATATATACTCAGAAATGTGATTGGTGAGTCAGGTTCAGCAATTCTATGTTCAGTGTTTTAAGAACCTCCAAGATGGTAGCACCATTTTATATTCCCACAAACAATACCCAGTATTCTGACTTCTTAGCAACCCATCAGCACTGTCGACTTAATACTGGCTTGATTTCATTTACTGTTGATGGATAAAATATTCTGACAAAAGCAACTTAGGAGAGAAAAGGCCCATTTGTACCCACAATTTCAGGGTACATCCCATCAAAGCAGGAAGTAAAGATGGCAGGATCCAGAAACAGCTAGTCACACCCATAGTCAAGAAAGCAGAGGGAATGCATGCGTGCACGCTTAGTACTCAGCTTACCTTCTCCTTTTTCTACAGCCCAGGATGTAAACCCAGGGAATGGTGTAGTGAACAAACCTTCCCTCCTCAATTAACACAATCAAGACAACCCCCACAGACATGCCCACAGGCCACACTGATTCAGACAGCCACTCACTGAGGCCCTCTTCCCAGGTGATTCTAGCTTATATCAAGCTGACAGAAGCAACCTATCATTGATACCATCCATCCTGACGTGGATAAGATGCCATCTCATTGTGCTTTAGTTTTGCATTGTTATTATTGGTCTTGATGACTGCCTCTTGGTACAGTTGTTTACCACTGTACAAAATTGTTTAGAGACGTGTCCATTCAATTCTTTTGCCTAACTTATATTCAGACCGTTTGCAACTTTGGTGGTATTGTGTTATAGGAGTTCTCTCTATATATTTTAGCTATGAAGCTCTTACCAGATATACAATTTGCACACACTCTCTCCTCCTCTTTACTCCCTTGTTTCCTTGAATGTCCAGATAGTTATAAATTGGCACCATCCCGTTTGCCTGTGCCTTTCTTATCACACCAAGAAAACATTTCTGAATACATGATCTGAAGATTTTCCATGTTTTCTTCTAGCAGTCCTTCAGTACTGAGTTTGGGCTTACTTCAGTTATGAATTGTGAATTGACTTTTGCATATGGTGTATACAAATTTCCATTTTTGTATGTGAACATCCACTTTTTCCAATATCATGTGTTGAAGGGACTGGACTATCATTTCTCCATTGTGTAGTGCTGATATCCACACCAAACATTGTTTGGCCAGCTAGCCAAGGGTTTGGTTATGGACTCTTTAATCTGTGCCACTGGTCTACATTTTCACCTTTATGACAGTGCCACACCACCTTCACCACTGACACTTTGTAATGAGTTTTACAGTTATCAATTGTGAGGTTTTCAACTTCACAATAGTTTTCAAGATCTCTGTGGGTATTCCACATCCCTTTAAATTCCATATGAACCTAGGTTAGTTTCTGCTTCTGAATAAAACAAATCATTTGGATTTTTATCAAAGTTTTAGAGTGGTTAGTGTCCTAGTCTTTCACATCTGTGAAAGGTCAGGTTTAGTCCTAAATAGGTTAGCTCTTTGCATTCTACATTAAATTAGTTGTTTTCTTAATTTCCTTTTCAGATTGGCTATTGTTATTATCTAGGAATGCAACTGATCTTGTTATATTTTATTTTTAATTATATGTTTATAGTACCTGTAAGTGGGTATATGCACCTGTGAGTGAAGGTGCCCATGGAGGCCAGAAGAGGGCAATGGATGCCCCAGAACAAGAGTTACAGGCAGTTCAGTTGTGAGCTGCCCAATGCAGGTACCAGGAGCTGAACTCAGATGTTCTGCATGGGCAGGACGTGCTCTTAACCACTCAGCAATATTTTTAACCTACAACTGATTTTCTTATATGGTATCCTATGATTTTGTTGAGCACATAACTCACCTTCAATTAACTTTTGGTGAACTCTGTAAGAGCAGTTTGTAGAAAAGGGAGAGATATGCATGTTATGAGACAAGCCTTGGTGACTGTGGATGCTTGCTTGAGTCCTTTAGCATTGACTCCAATTTTTCATTTCTCAAAAAAATCCTTCCCTGGGTGTTAGCTCCTCTGTACTATTGGGTCTCATCTCTCATCTGTGCTTGGGTAAAGTGCACAGAATATTGCCAATTATGTATTTAAAATTTGGTCCAAGCCAAGGTAAGTTGGCAGCAGGGGACAGGTGGGACCAAAATTATCTGAGTGGTGAATTCAAGGTATCTGAAGACATTTCTAGAAACTAGTTGCTGAGTGATGTAAGGTTGAATATTTCTCATCATTTCCCTATTTAAAAGAAAGATTATCAAGTGTAATATTTTTCAAATTAAAAATAATATTCTGAATTTATAATCTGAATCTATACTTAAATTTTTTCCTCTTTCTCCTCATTTGCATAAAACAGTTGAAGTACTATTTACCAAATGAAAATGTCATTCTTGAGGGGATTTGTTGCTTTCTTTATGTTGGTCTGTAGTATCTGAATGTTCTATTGAGGCTATGTATCAATTTTATAAATGCAATTAAGTTGTCACTTAAATAACAAGTTTGAACCATAATATTTGATGTCACAATGGTTAAGACCTTGCTTAGTACTTATACAACAAGTAATTTCACCTAAATTCACCCAGATCAGGAGAATAACACCTCATATTTAATAGAGGGTCCTGTGGCAATTGCACAAAATCATTGCTTTGCATGCCTAAAATTGAGGTCACTTTTGCATTCAATCTGTTGTACAATTTGAAAATTTGAACCATAGAAATTATGTTCAGCAAATGCTACTCTTTCTCAGACAAGGAAACAATTGTATCAAAGCAGTTCTGTGGCTTCCTTGATGTCCCATGGCCAATTAGTGACAGAACCAGAGCAGCAGTTAATTGACCCAACTTCTGAGTTATCCAAAACAGAAAGCAGGAATATTGTTATTTTTCCTTACAACAAAGAAGAATGGGAGGGGGAAGGAAGGAAAAAAGCATCTTAAACAATAGGAACTAAGTAGGGTAAAGAAGAAGATTTTGTGAGGACATGGTAATTGTGTGTGTGTGTGTGTGTGTGTGTGTGTGTGTGTGTGTGTGTGTGTGTCAACATTAACAGACCTAGGTGTGCAACAGAAATATCTGTGGCACTGAAGAATGGAAAACAATACAACTGCAGTGGGGGAGCTTTGAGAACCTGCTTTGATGAAGCACAGAACACCCAGATGGAATTCAATAAGGAGGCAGTGACTGGAACACATTAGACCAATGGACAGAAGTAACACTCCATCCAGCAACAGCAGAATGCACGTCCTTCTCAAGACCACCTGGTTCTCCAGGACACAGCATATGTAAGGCCACAGAGCAAGTCCCAACTCTGAGAATACTATGAAGTCAAACCCAGCAACTCCAGGAATATTGAAGTCATGCCAAATATCATTCCAGTCCAAACAGGATAGATAACTCTAGAATTAACAGTACATGGAAAATTGAGGAAAAATTCACAAATGTGTAGAAATCAAACATCCTGAATGATGGCCAAAGAAAAAATCAGAAGAGGACCCTGAAAAATCTCTAGGTGAGTGGAAGCAAAAATACGAGATACTCAAACTTACAGGATCTAGTAGAATAACAGTAAGAGGACGTTTGTGGCTGAACGCCCATGTGATCTTAAATAAGCAGCCTACCTTATTTAAGGCTCAAGATGTCAACAGCACCAGGGAACTTGACTCATCTTGCCAGCCATGCAGTCTGAGGGGCTCCTCCTGGGACCTCCACTCAGGTGTAGCCTGGATCCTGACATCCTGCACAGAAAAGAATTTCAGGATGAGTCAATGAAATGCAAGAACACAGCAATAGAGCATACCCAGAGAGTGGGTGTAGGCATCCCAAGAGAGAGAATCACATCTAAGTGCCTTAACAATGGCTACATGTGCGTATGGGGTACAGGCACATGCATACATACATACGTGTGTATTTGTGAATACATAATATATATGATTTGTGGCTTTTGAAATTATACTATTCAAAAGGTATAATTTATACCAAAATATTTGTGTTTGCTTATTTCTATCTAAAGAATCCCTTTTTCATAAAGAAAGTTGTAGCTTTATCCTACAGGCTTGGAAATAAGAATGCTGACAAGATAGAAACATAGGTCAAAAAGGGCAAAGGAATTCTCGTTATACATCAGCCACAAGGAGGCTGAGACCTATCAACTGTCAACGTGGTTGATAATCTTGTTCTGGAGGTTCCTGAGGAAGAGTCCAGGTTGACAGATGAGAAAGGGGAGCTGGTGAGGTCAGATTCAAAGATCACACATAATTCTGCCTTAGCGTGGCCCTCTAGCTATTTCAGCATATCTGTTTAAAATGTCTCTAAGAATGGTTCAGCAGTTAAGAGCACTTGCTGCTCTTTCGAAGGACATGAGTTTGGTTCCTAGCACTCACATGGTGGCTCACAACTATCTGTAACTCCAGTCCCAGGGGATCCAGCATCCTCTGTAAGCATCAGGAATATATATGATACACAGAAATATATGCAGGAATATACTTGTACATAAAATAGAATAAAAATAAACAAATCTTAAATAAAACAAAATGTCTCTAAGAAAGGGAATATTGCAATCGTGGCCGTGGTTTTTGTTAATTGTCCTGAGGTTCTTAACTCTGGGCCAGTGAGAGACTTATAGCAGATCTGATGGGATAGTCGCCTGCCTCGAATTCTCTCATTTTTTCATGTCTTTCTGTTATGCCCCAAAAGAGCTGAACCAAGAAGAAAGTAAACTTCTCTGGGCATCAAGATGACTCCTTACAACTGACCAGTATCTGACCCAGCTCAGGGGGTGTTAATTTGTCTGTTCTTCTATGTCTTCAGGGTCCGGATTTATGTCTTTAAAAATAGCATGCTGACGGAATTATGGTGCTCATTCAAGGCACATGAGAAGTGAGTGAGTGGTCTGCACCAAGTCCAACCTGCCCCGATGGCTCCCCTCTTGTCCTCACTGCCGCCATGCCACCCTTCAAGGCAGCAGCCACCACACTGGAGTTGACAGGAACAGTCTGGAGGGTAGAGCTGTACAAGAAGGTAGGAAGGGGACAGAAATGTTGGGATGGAAGAAGGAGGAAGAAGAAGGACAGATGGACACTGGGGAGACCCCAAATGTTATTTCATGTACATGAATTATAGCTTTTCATGTGTAAGTAAACATTTTGACAGCCCAGGAGTGGTTACCCATTTAAGCAACATGTTTTACATTTGGTTTGGTTTTATATTCCTTTCTTTTTAATGGTAGGTTTAGTAAATGGTGATCTGCATGCTCTCAAGAAGGCTAATTGATTTTCCGGGTTTTTCAAAGCAGATGCATTCAGATGCAAATGAAAACGGTTGCAGCTGCAGAGCTCGCTGGACAAGTGGCTCCAAGGATTTAAGCATTGATGTATGCTGTGCCAGTGTTTGTCTGGGACCTCTCGGCCCTTGGCCAGCCACCAGGTCAGAAGGATTTTCCTGTCTTAGAACCAATGGAAGTCCTCTCCTCTCAGAAATGAGCAAGGGATTTGGCCACTCAGTCACTCATCCCCCCAGGTCCCCACACTGTCCTCTCTGTTCGTCTCAGTGTACCTACTCTGGTTTCAGCAAAAATACAAATAAACGAAAAGCAAAAGAGGATGCTCTCAGGCTCTCTTGGGTGCTTTTAGGACCACAGTGAGGCTTTGAGTGACAGAATAAGGGAGATGCTAGGCAACTCTCCTGAGAATACGGGTGCTCTGGTCATTAGCAAACACAATAGGTCCTGGACCTCCAGGGTCTATGGTCTACCAGGGTAGGTTAAAAGATAAAACCATGAACAGAGTCATGCATGATAATGTCAAAGCAAGATGTTATTAAGAATGTGGAAGGCTGCTGGGTGGTGGTGGTGCATACCTATAATCCCAGCACTCGGGAGGCAGAGACAAGCGGATCTCTGTGAGTTCCAGGCCAGCCTGGGCTACAAAGTGAGTTCAGGAAAGGCTCCAAAGCTACACAGAGAAACCCTGCCTCAAAAAAAAAAGGAATGTGGAGGGCTGACTTCCTTCTGCACTACTTCCTGACGACTTCCTTCTGCACTACTTC
>CABHPQ010159923.1:20339-46591 GCA_902168405.1 Peromyscus aztecus
ACTTCCTGACGACTTCCTTCTGCACTACTTCCTGACGACTTCCTTCTCCACTACTTCCTGATGACTTCCTTTGACTAGTTTTATTTTTCAAGCAATATAAAAATTATAATATAGTTACATTCTATTTTTAAGTGAATGACTACAATGAATAAAAGTAAAAAATAACATGTTTCCCATTTCCCTTACACGATTAAACATTTTACATATTATAGGTGAAAAGTAAATTATCCCCAAGAACCTACATACAGTTAAACATTTATCTTTGAGACTTCTATAAATCAGAAGCCTTTCAGCCATAACCATTTACATAGGCAGTAGTTTTTATAATTGCCAGAAAAACAGGTTACTAGTTTCACCTTTCGTATTTTAGAGTCCAGTCCAATTATCTTAACTAACCATCCAATTCTTTGTTTTCTAGTTACATGAAGTCAATTGTTTAAAGATTTGTTTTAGCTGTCATGCGCCGAAACCCATGAACACATTTCCCAATATCAAAAAGAACTTGAGTTCTGGGACTTGATTATGTTCCTTAGTCATTAACCTAAACTGCGGTCTATACGGCTCCTCAAGAGACACTCATTAAGTCCTAGCTATGTGGCACTCCCTTGTTCCTATTTTCTATCCTCTGCAGCCCCAGCTTTATCAGGGGCAGGGGCAGCACTATATCCTTCCTTTATCTATATTAATTTTCCCACTAAACTAACCTCTTATAATCCCTTACTATATTTGTTAGAAATCCTTAATCATCAAAGTTCTATTTAAACTAGTACTATTATTGTATAAAATCATTACTTCAGTTAAACAGTACAGCTTAAAAGGAAATCATCTTCATAATAATCCACAGGTAAAAATGCCCAGTAGAATGGGATATTTCCATGAGATAATCATACTACATTAAAGGCAGTGGGGATCCCACCCCACCCATTAACACCGTGCCAGATACTAGAGAAAAACGGCAGTGGCAGACATGTAAAGGCACAGCAGTAGCAAGAGACATTCTGGAGTCAAAGCCCTCGGGGCCTTGCCTATCTGAGTTTCACCCATCAGTGCCTTACATTCTGGTGGCCAAACCCCTGAAGCTCAAGTGCCACCTACTTCTGGAGTCACTGTGCTTCTCTCCCTAGCATCCCTCACACCTTCCCTTTATCATCATCTCACTCTGTGCCTTGCATTCCTCCCAAGATGCCCCTGGAATAGAGGTTAACTCAGAACTAACAGCAGTATGTATCTGACCAGC
Source organism: Peromyscus aztecus (assembly GCA_902168405.1). NCBI lineage: Eukaryota > Metazoa > Chordata > Mammalia > Rodentia > Cricetidae > Peromyscus > Peromyscus aztecus. The sequence goes on from CABHPQ010159923.1 coordinate 21,577, forward strand.
TACTCACAATGGGTGCTTGCAAAGTCCTTTTTATATGAGGCACAGATGTTTGCTTAAAATAAAGAATGTAAAAGTACACATATCTGTTTACGCTGGTCCTTCATGTGGTCACTTCAGACAAACTGGAAGCCCACCTGTTACCAAGCTCTACACAGAAACAAACTGACATAGGAATATTGGAAAGCAAGAACTTTGCAGGGCATTTGTTTTAGACCCAGGGGAAGCTGCCTCCTCTGAGAATCTTGGATCTGTTCATCAACATCATCTGACATATGCAAAAAAAAGAAATATGACGTCTCTACAAGTGCATGGAGGCACTTCCCCGTGTTCCTGTCTTGGCAGAAGAGAAGATATTTTTAAAGAGAGACAGTTATGCATTAAGATTACTGAAATGATTTATCCTAAGAGTTAGAATCTTAGGTCGGGGTGAGAGAAAAGCTGAAGTCTAGTGGAGCTGGAGAAGGAGCTGGCCTTACAGGAGGAGATTTCACACAATTCTGACAACTTATCAGACCACCATGAAAGACAGACTGGAGCTGAGACAGCAATGGGCCCGTGGTGGGCAGGACCACACTTGGACCACACCTCCTTAGTCATGCAAACCTTTTATCCTCTACTCGAACCTAAACCTCCTGTCAGGACCCTGAAGACAGACTTGGGGTCACTGGATCCCTTTATTTGTTCCTCTTTCTGATGTGGCCACATTAGATAAATCTCTTCTCTGTCTCCTCACTTTAACTGGCACATTGGGAGTAGACAGCTGAGCTTGTCGGGACCCTGGTTTTGACCCTAACAACTCTGCCTGTGGCTGGTCCTTTGTAATGGTTAGCAGTTCACACCAGTAACAATACCCAACAGCCAACCACCAACTGGTGCTTTGTGTGGGCAGAAAAGCACCAGGTTAAAAAAAAAAAAAAAAAAAGATAGAAGCAGCTGCATGCCAAACTTGCCCTTAGTTATTTTCCGTGAACAGTTGGGAATTTGATTGAATGTGTTGAACTTTTGAAAGCAATACCATAAAAATGTGCTGCTTTGGGCTTCAGACCAAGAGGCCCTGGAACCAGGAAATTCAGGAAAAGGCTTTCTCTGAAGTTTCCTTTTTTAGCTAAAGATTGTATGCACCAATGCTTGTCTTCCTTAAGTGCCATTAACCAGGGAAGACTAAACCCATCCCTGAGAAAGAGCAAGAGCAGCAAGCACCATCCCCTAAATGCAGAGGGCCTTTGTCTGGTCATGGGGCCATTCATTTTCTCTGAGAGTCATCCTGCCTCCTCCGTTATTACAGGCAGCCCCTGCTTCCCTCTCCCTATGAAGAGTACATTTGAGCTTCAGTCATCGGGCCCTTCACTTCTGTGAACTGACATTCCAAGGAAGAGCCACACCTACCTTGAGGACTCTGCAGACTGATTGACTAGCACTTCCTAGTGTGGAGAGTTGAAACCCTTCAGGTAAGAGTCTCTTAAGATTTAACAGTCATTTGTGACCCACTTCCATATGACATAACATCCTTTTGACTATCAAGTAAAGCCTTGGAGTGTGTTCTTAGCATGCTGCTTTCTTTCACCAAATCAGAAGCTGATAACGTCACCAGTTACTAGGCAGCTCTGAAGCCTATGGCTGAGTGTCCCCTGCTTTGCTGCAGTCTATCTATACACCTTTATGACAAACCATTTCAACAGTAGAGCATGTCACCCAGGACAGCCTGTGCCCATGGTCCTGGGCCCCAGATACTCGTATGCGGCTCTTGTTCCATTTGTTTTGAGGGCTTTACACCAACAACATTATATGTGAGTCCTACGGGGACACAGAGGATGCACTGGCCTCCCTGTCTCCTGTCAGTTCACTTCAGCAAACTTACATGTAACCCTCCTCTGGCTTCCAGAGATGAGTGAAGACATCCTAAGTTATAATCTCTTGCTAAGTGAGATAGGGAACCTCCTGGAATTTGCATACATACTAGAGAGGGGTACTGGAGAGGGAGAGAAAGAACTTAGCACTCACCCAACAAAGAAAACAGGGGCTTATTTACCAAATACTATTTCAATGCAAGTTATGGCTCAGTACAATGCTTGTGCACACTGTCCCACATCTGTCCCCACTATCTCACTTCAGTTACTTCTCTTAAGCTGTGAAAAGGCCTCTCATGCCCAATCAAGTCTGTTTGTTACCTTGAAATGTATGTATATTAATCCGAGAGCTGCATATTATCTAGTTAGAGCTAACTAGGACAATAAGCCATGCTAGACTATGTACCATTGAAAGGTTGCTAGCTCTTGGTTCATTAAGAAGCATAAAAACTCGCTAAGGCCCTGCTATGTGTCAGACCCTGCTCCAGCCCTACCATGAGCTGCCTCAGCTGATACAATGAATTCATTTGCTGTCTGATCAGTGGGTATTGTGAGGTCAGATTTCACAAACGAAATCCCATTGCTGATAAATAGCACAACCCGGCATGAATTTCAGTGGCTTCACTCTGGATCCCTGACTCTTCAAAGCAATGACACAGAGATCCTGAAGCAAGATCAGAGGGTTAAGTTATGCTTCAAGGTGGAATTCTCAAGATTTCTCAAGAACAGTGGGTATCACAATGGGGTCATGGTCACAGATAAAGCATGCTTTCAAACAAGCAGCAGGCATAAAGGCAATCCCATTTTTCTATTTCAAAATTAACATACGCAAATTTTAATTTGAACGATATTTCCAGGACTGAAAAGAAAGTGTGTCCTAGTTAACAGGGCACGCATGATTCTGTCTTACGGAATAGGCCTTTAAAGTAATCAGAAGGTGGTTCCTTCCATGACGTTCATGCCACTATTGTACAACTGTTATTGTAGCTCAATGGGATTAACAGTTGGATAAGAACATTTCATACTTTTCTTCTCCAGTACCATAAATAGAAACTTGTGGCACTATGAGAGTTAGCCAGAGGGGATGAAGTTTCCAGATCAGTGCCAGTTTGATTTTTCCATGTTCTATGACTCAAGTATATGTGATGCCATCAGCAATGGGGTCTTACCATCAAGTTCTGGAGAGTAACCAAGAGCATTGGCAATAACCTGTAATATTTGGGGTTATAATATATGGGACTGCACTGATTAATAACTCCAAAATAGAGAACACACTCATGACACTGGACTTTTTCTATGAAGGACCTGAAAACACATACAAGTATACAAGTAACATACTGACTGAGGATGTTTTATATATATATATGTGTGTGTGTGTGTGTGTGTGTGTGTGTGTGTGTGTGTGTGTGTGTATGTGTGTATAAACATATATATCAATGAAGAAAGAGGCCATAAATTTCAGGGCAAGGAGGGGTACAGGGGAGGGTTTGGAGGTAGGAAAATGAAGAAAGGTAAAATTATGTAACTATATTATAATCTCAAAAGAAACAATTTTTTTTAAAAAGAAGAGCACATGAATTGAAAGGGATAGGGAAGGGATTCAAGGGAATGGAATTGGGGATGTATCAATCGATCAAAATACATTATATGCATGTATGAAATTCGCAAACAATAAAAAACATAATTTATAAAAAGGAAAAATTATCTGAATGAAATGAAAGTATCATAGAAAACAAAAGCCCCACAAAGTTTGGAGAAAGTTTGAAAGCTCTATAACTTGCATGTTCTCTGACACCCTTACTTGTACCACTGTCTCAAGTGACTGCATGTAATTTTACATTGTGTTAAATTTAGTTAGTTGAATCATTACAATTCACATCCTGAAAATAAACCACAATAATTATGTCAACATAAAATGCCATTTTTTTCTTTATTGCACTGTCCTGAGAGACATGATAATTTCCAGTTAGCAATGAGAATACTGGAGACGCTTACAACCATTGTTCCAAACCAGAGACATCTGTGATCTACAAAAACAGAGGGGCTTGAGTAGGTGGACCTCATGCCTATGTGAACATTTCAGTTGATGCAGTCTTTAAGAGAGATTATGGCTAGTGTTTGAATCTATTCTTCCACAAAAGCCAAAATCCAACCACCCTTTGCAGCACTGTCTGAAAAGTGAATCCTCTACACAGAACCACAGCATTCTGTCATTTGTACAATGGTCCCTATAGGCTCAAGTTCAAGGCATGGTCCATGGGAGATGGTAAAGTCTTCAAGAGGCAAGGCCTAGAGAAAGGTCATGATGTTCCTGGTGTGTGACCTCAAAGGAAACGGAGAGACCTGTGTCTCTCTTTCCCTTTGTGTTTGCTGGCTTCAGAGGCAAGCTGCTCATCTCACTGCAAAAATCCCATCATGGTGCCCTTAGCAAAGGTCCGAAACCAGTAATCACCTGATCCTTGTTGGAAACCTCCAGAACCATGAGCCAGAGGCTGGAATTTAATGGTCCCAGTTAATTTGCTTCATAAGAATGCCTGCTGTTCCTTGTGCTTTCTACTATGAAGCATTTCTACTATGAAGACAACATAATCCAATTTTATTTGCATGTATGGAATATGCATGTGGGGAGCATGTGTATAAGTGTGTGGGTGTATGCATCCATATGCATGCATGTGGAAGCCAGAGGAAGATATTAAGCATCTTTTACTGATACTCTGCCATATTGTCTTGATACAGGGTCTTTCACTGAACCTAAAATTCACCATTTTGGCCAGGCTGGTTGCCCAAAGAACTCCCAGGATCCACTTGTCTCTCCCTCCTGATGCTGGGGTTATAGGCATGCACATTGATGCCTGGATTTTTGTATGGGTGCTGGGGATTTGAACTCAGGCCATTATGCTTTCAGAACAAGCATTCTTATTTACTGAACCATCTTCCTATCTCTTAGGATACAATTTTAAAGTAAAAATGTCTTTGCCTAAATATTTAGACCAAACAGGTCTCTGTGCATCTACTTTATCATTTCTGTACTGTTTATTCAAACTCATCCTTCCTAGCCTCCAGTTAACCCTTGTCTAATGTACTCTAGACATGCACAAGCCCTACGTCTCTGCTGCAACTTGCACAATGGAATATGATCGAGACTCCAGGAGGGAAAGAAAGGAGGTGTTTTCCATGAGCAAGGGTTGGGGCCTTGGAAACTGGATAGAGCTGGGGTGGGGTGGCTAGTTTTATGTCAACTTGACACCAGCTAAAGTCATCTGAAATGAGAGAAACTCAATTGAGAAAACACCTCCATAAAATAGGGAGGGCTTTGGCAAGCCTGTAGGACATTTTTTTAATTAGTGATTGATATGGGAGGACCCAGTCCATTATGGGTGGTACCACCCCAGGACTGATGGTATATAAAAGCAGACTGAGCAAGCCATGAGGACTAAGCCAGTAAGCAGCACCCCTCCATGGCCTCTACATCAGTTCCTGCCTCCATGTTTCCACCTCATTTGAGTTCCTGTCGTGGCTTCCTTCAATGGACTGTCACTCAGGACATATGAGCCAAATAAACCTTTCCTCCCAATGTTGCTTTTGGTCATGGTGTTTCGTCACAGCAATAGTGACCCTAACTGAGAAATGGGTTTCTTTCTCCCCACCACCTCTCTCTCTCTTTCTCTATCTCTGTCATGTACGTGATAGTTGTGATAGTTGAATTAATAGTTTATTATATTATATAAATTATATTAATATTCTGTTATTTATATGTAAGTAATTATATTATTTATATATTATTTAATAAAATTAAATATTTTTTTTGAGACAGGGTTTCTCTGTGTAGCTTTGGAACCTTTCTTGGAACTCACTCTGTAGCCCAGGCTGGCCTCTAACTCACAGTGATCCGCCTGCCTCTGCCTCCCGAGTGCTGGGATTAAAGGTGTGTGCCACCACCACCCGGCAAATTAAATAATTTTGAAAGCATAGCAAGTACTCAAATTGTGAACACTCAGAGACATCCGGGCAGTTGTGGTTTGGGCAGAGCTCTATTTGAGTCTTTCTCTTGGTCTCTGTGGGCCTTAGGGAGGACCCATGGCAGTCATACCTTTCCCCGTGGGAACTCTGTCTTCAGCTATTATGACCATCATGTCCACACTATTCCAAATGAGGTGCTAATGAGTCAGAGATAGGATGTGAGTTCTGACCCACATGGAGCAATGTGACTGAATAAGGGAAGGAGTAATTCAAATTCATAAGAACCTAAGGTGTTTGTGGCTGCCCATACCTATATTGCAATGTACTACTTAGCTCTGAGTGTGACTTCCCACTATGTGAGCCATCATACAACCCAATGCCCACAAACACTGAAACCCCTTGGCTCAGATTCTAGACTATGTCATGTTGTAAGTTGAACTGTTTTTGCTGTACTGACAAAGTTTTCTGCTCTTACAGAAGCATGCCAGTTTGATGACAGAAAATGAGCACTTAGAGTATTTTCTCTTAACATCATTCTTCAGCATGTAAGCACCATGCTAGTAAACCTTTGGGTGTATCATGTCACACCAATGGACACACCCACATCATCATCATACATATGAAGGACTGTTCTATTGGTTTGCTAAAACACCACATCCAAAAGCAACTTATAGAAGAAAGAGTTGATTTTAGCTTACAGTTTCAGCAGAATCCATCATGGTGGGGGAGGCATGGGAGCACATGACCAGAACAGGAAGTTGAGAGTTCACATTCTCAACTACAGGCACAAAGCAGAGTGTGAACTGGACATGGAACAAGGCTGTGAAATCTCAAAGCCTGCCCCCAAGTGATGTACTTCGTTCAGCAAGCCTGCACCACCTAAAAAAAAAATATCCCCAAACTGTACCATCAGCTAGGAACTGACTGTTTAAAAACCTAAACCCATGGAGCACATTTCTCATCCAAGCACTGCAGCATGCAAAGTTACTTTTATCTGTAGTTAAGTGGTAAAATCATACATGTGCCAATAAATTATGATTAAGTATCAGTGAATGTTTGGTTCATATAAGTACTTTATATCCTGGAAGTCATGTGAAAAATTTATTGTGAAAGGTGGCCACAAGTGGAAGCTTAAGAAGGCCTGCCTACAAGTATTGAGTCGTTACTAGTGGTGACCAAAGGAGGGTAACACAGAGCTGCTCCTGTCCACTTCCTCCTTGTTGATTAGGAGACTAGAGAACCAGAACCTCTTAGGTAAATGGCCAGAGCGGGCCAGGCAAGGAGGTGCTGGGGAAACGCTGGAGGGAGGATTGTATTAATAGGTTACTCTGATGATTAATTCAAATGACAACTTGACACAACCTAGGATTGCCTCAGAGGATTCTCAGAGGAGGTATTGCCTACATTGGCATTTATGTAGGGGATTTCCTTGATTATGCCCATTGTGGATGGCACCATACCCCAAGTTCTGGCCCTGGACTGTATAAAAGAGGAGAAGGCAAGCGGAACATGTGTAAGCATACATGCCTTCGTTCCTCTCTGCTCTGGACTGTGGATGGGACCAGCTGTTTCAGGTTCCTGCTGCCTTGCCGTCCCCACAATGATGGGCTGTAACCTGTAATTGTGAACCAAATTCACCTGTTCCTTCTAAATTGCTTTTGTCAGGGTATTTTATCACAACCACCTAAAGAAAACTAGGAGAGCCATCTTTGCTGGTTCCCCCAGTGATTAAGATGGTGTGGAGAGTCCATGCATTAAGGACTAGGGGGAGGAGTAGGGGGCTGATCCTCACCAGAACTTCAGCAGCCACCCTTCTGGCCTCACCCCCATTTGTTCTCAACAGCCTCCTTCTTTACAAGCCATACTTTTGGAGCTACAGAGATGGGTCAGAGGTTCAGAGCACTTACTACTCTTGCCGAGGATCTGGGTTTGGTCCTCAGAACCCACAGGGCAGTTCACAACTGTCTGTTACTTCAGTTCCAAGGAATCCTATGCCCTCTTCTGGCCTCTGCAGGTACTACACACATGTGGTGCACAGGCATACATGCAGGCAAAACACTTGTACACATCAACAAACTAACTAGTAAATGAAATCATACAAGCCATACTTCTGCAATATTCTAGAGCTCACATCCCAGATGATGCCATGTGGGCTGGTAAGAAGAGACCAGCCTCCAACCACATATGGTGAGATGCTCCTGTGACTGTAAAGCACACCCAGTTGAGGAATGTCTCACCTGAGGAGATGCTGCAGATGAATCCCACTCATTCCCATGGTATGTCAGATATCACAGGGGTTTTAATACTTTGTCTTCATGTAGTGACAAGCATGACACTTAAAATAATTTTCCCCCGGTGTCATGCTAGTAGGAATTCACGTGCATAGGAAAGAGGTCCCTGCATGTGTTTTGCACAGATGCTGTCTCAGCACCTGTCCATGTGAGAGGCAGATGCATTGGCATGGAATCTGGGTTGGGCAGACAGAAAGGACCCAATGGCTACCATCTCATGGGCTATATAGCAGACCTCTGTGGTGGTATTGTGTTCCCCAAAATATTGTGTACCTTAATAAACTTATCTGGGGTCAGAGACGGAACAGCCACAATATTAAACATGAGGATAGGCAGTGGTAGCACACGCCTTTAATCCTAGCATTCCAGAGATAGAAATCCCTCTGGATCTCTGTGAGTTGTTCAAGGCCACATTGGAAACAGCCAAGCATGGTGACACACACCTTTAATCCCAGAAAGCCAGCCTTTAATCCCAGGGAGTGGTAGTAGAAAGCAGAAAGGTATATAAGGTGTGAGGACCAGAAACAAGAAGCATTTGGCCTGGAGAAGCATTTGGCCTGGAGAAGCATTTGGCCTGGTTAAGCATTTGGCCTGGAGAAGCATTTGGGCTGGTTAATCATTCAGGCTTCTAGCAGCAGTTCAGCTGAGAGTCATTCGGATATGAGGACATAGAGGCTTCCAGTCCAAGGAAACGAGACCATCTGAGAAGTTGGCCAGGTGAGATTAGCTATGGCTTGTTCTGTCTCTCTGACCTTCCAGTGTTCACCCCAATACCTGGCTCAGGTTTGATTTCTATTAATAAGAACTTTTAAGATTCATGCTACAGACCTCCTTTGCTAGCAAAATACCTGGCGTACCCTCCACAAAGCTGCTGCAGTGTAGACTGTCTCAGAGGCAGTTCAGAATTTCCCATGGTAGGGGTAATACCTGGAGAGCTGAGTCATGCCTGTGCTTCCGTTTCTGTTCCCTCCCCCCAGAGCAGCAGCATTTGGGACATAGCTGCGACCACAGAAACATTTTTTCCTCTGGCAATGGACTGATTAAATGGGGCTGTTAGGAGAATATTTTAAGCTCACTTCAAAGTATATGCTAAAAAAAATCACAGTTGAAATAAATTATATAAAATAATAATAACTGATCCAAAAATACTCATGTCCCAGTGATGTGCAATTTACCTAACTTGTAAGATCTTGTGTGGTTTGAAATTCTTCTTCTTTGATGTTTTATGAATGTATACAATTCAGGTGCAAGGGAATGGATTGGAAGAAACTGCACAGATAATAAATCACTTCAAAATTTCCAAGACAAGTACTGTACATGTCAAATGTATAGCAAGCTGAAGCACCAAGAAGGCTGCCACATCTACTGACCTGTTTGAAGGCGAGGGTGGCACAGACCCATTCATGGCACTCACAGTGGTCTCAATAAGAGCTCAGACAGAGAGGAGTGCTAAATGCCTACCATCAATCAACAGGCCGGTCAACACTCGAGAATTAAATGTCTAGTGTGAATAAAACATTAGACAGCAAACAGGAGGAGGGCACTGCTGCATTTGGCTTGGTGTACCACCATTAGCATGTAACAACCCTAAATAATTAAAGTCAGAATATAATTCAATGCCAAAAGCCCATCATTCAATGCCACAGTTAGAAAGCCTTAGAGATATGGAGGAGGAACATAGTGAGGGAAGGACTTCATAGCAGGTGTGAGGCTGAGCTGGGTCAGACAGGAGAGGGGGCATGAGAGCCTGGGAGGATGAAGGGGAAGTCAGAGGCTGGGAGTGAGGAGGCTGGCCAGAGCTACAAGGCTTAGGGAGCAGGAGCTTCAGGGAAGAACGGAGAGGAGTTGATATCTAAGCCACAAGAAGGGAGATGTAGAAGTGACCCTGGAAGAAGACATTAAATCTGAATGTGGGAGCTAAGTCTGGGCCCCAGGCAGCACAATTTCAGCAGGTTGACAGCTGTGTTGGGGGAAGGGGGTGGCTAAGGCCTGGGTGAGTCACCCCATGTATTGCGGATACTAGCAGAGAAGTCTCCACTCTTCTTAGGAATCAGCCGCACAGACTCAGAGATGACTGTCTGGGAGCTGGGGAAGTGGCCCCATTGGCAAAGTGCTTTGCTGTGCAAACAAGAAGCCCTGAGTCTGACTCCCATGTCCCAGGTAAGAAAACTGAGTGTAACAGTTCATGGTTGGAATCCCAGGATCCGGGAGGCCAAGACATGGGGATCCCTAAGTCTCAATGTCCAGCCAGCTTAGCTGAGTTCCAAGCCTGTGAGAGACCCTGTCTCACAAAAGAAGGTAATGATATCTTGAGGCACAACACTCAAGGTTAACCTTTGGCCTCTGTCTTAGCTAGGGTTTCTATGCTGCCACAAAACACCATGATGAAAAAGCAAGTTGGGGAGGAAAGGGATTATTGGACTTACACTTACACATTGTTGTCCTCACTAAAGGATCCTGGGACAGGAACTCAACACAGAAACTGGAGGCAGGAGCTGATGCAGAGGCCACAGAGGAGTGCTGATTACTGGCTTGCTCCACATGGTGTGTTCAGCCTGATTTCTTACAGAACCCAGGAGCACCAGCCCAGTAACAGCCCTACCCACAATAGGCTGGGCCCTCCCACATCAATCACTAATTAAGAAATTCCCTACAGTCTTGCTCAATTGATGTTTCCTCTTCAGATGACTATAGTTTGTGTCAAGTTGACATAAATATAGCCAGCACTGTTTCCACATATACATGCACATATGTGCACATGAATCTGCACATGTACACTTACATACATATATACAGAGAGAGAGAGAGAGAGAGAGAGAGAGAGAATTGCCCAATCAAGCTAGAGATGATAATATCAAGATGCTGCAGGCAACTCACTACTCTGCCCATTCGGAGAGATGTGTAATGTAGAGAGATGTGCAAGGCAGGAAATAACCTGAGAGATGGTAAATGTATACTACCTGAATAGTGCTGGATCCCTAGCTCCCAGAGACAAACAATCAAACAAGACTCCGATACAACTTACTTATGCTAAAATCCTACAGATTTGCACATTTACTATGTGCATTTATACTAACTTCAGCAGTACCTTCCCGATGTCCGAGCTCCCAGCCTTACACTGGATGAACTGCACTGTGGCTGCCTGTGGCATCTCCGCCCCCCCCCCCAGGAATGTGCTCTGAAGAAGCCTGTGCAAGCTTGCTTCAGTTGCCAAGTCAATGGAGCTGCTACACTGGGCAGAGGCAGAATCAGCCCAAACGGGGTGACAGAAGAGTGACAATCACCAAAAGCGCTGTGCTAGACTGCTGGCTGGGACTTTAGGATTCCTCTTTTATGCATTTTATCTTCATCTCTTTAAAACTGTAATAATAAAAGATGTGTTGGCCCCCTCATGGCTCCCATCAGGCCCTGGGATGCTGAAGGACTAGGGAACAGTGCTGAAGGTCAAACACCCACTTCCTCCCAGAGCAGGGATATTAAGGAAATAGTGATTTTCTCTGCTCCTAGGGAAGGAGATAGCAGCAGTCTCCTGGGAAATGTGGTCCTTAGTGCAAAACTTGGCTATAAACACATTTTCCCAAGGATCTAGGAACCCCACTTCCACCCTCACCTGGTGTCTGGGGTTCATGCTTTTTGATATGTAGATGCCTAGGAGAGGGCTGTCCACTGTCCTGGCACCTGTGGCCCAGTTAGCTTGGTAACTATTCCATTAGGTTTAGAATGTTCTGCCAGCTTTAGGGTTTAGAGCAGCTGACTACGCCCATAGCTGCTGACCTTATTCCCGGGAAACTAGTTTCATGGGGAGACGCTCAGGTCCTCAGGGAACTAGGACTTTTATGGAGACATTCGGAAATGTCTTATTTCCCTACTTGGGTGGATAACCTCTGTGGCTAGTGGTAAGCACTTGCTCACAAACTGCAATGGTAAAAAGCATTCAGCTCCCCAGCTGGGCTCAGCCAGATGGAGGCCTAGCATCTCAGCCTTTGTTTTGTTCCAGTTTCCTTTACTTTAGGTCACCTGCTGACCTCTGCAGGCCAGAATGTCCATAAGAGTGTCTGTCCAAGCTGGCTAATCCCCCTTCAAGGCTGCTGTCACCGTAGGTCCTAGGAACAGCCAGGACTATCGAGAAGGACTAGGCTTCAGATGATCATGATTATGCACCAAGGCGAGGCTGCAAGGCAGGGGCGGTCAGCTGTCTCACAGGAACCGAATTGACTTCTTTAGACTGCCTTACCAAGACAATGACCAGCCAGACCACACCAAAATTGGGATGATTCATTATGCAGACCTCTTGTTCCATCCCCCAATTCTTCCTCTATTTAAGTGTAAAACTCTAATCAGTGACCCTGAGATGGACTCGGGGCCCCAGGACCCCTTTATCTGTTCCTCTGCACAATATGGCCACATGAGATAAGTCTCCTCCCTGCTTTTCACCATTGCATCTCTCTCTTTTTTTAACATTCTATTTCACTTATTAATAACGTGTATACATATATATTGTGTCTGTGTATACGTGTGTGTGCACACGTGCTCATGTGTGCGTGTGCATGTATGCACACATACCCCACTGTGGGTTCTGTTGTGTCATATAGCACATAAACAGTGGTCAGAGGACCAATTGTGAGAGTCATCTCCTCCCACCACTGGTCCTGGAGATCAAACTCTGGCCATCAAGTTCATTCAGCAAGCACTTTTACCCTCTGAGCCATCTCTCTAGCTCAACTTGCCTCCTAAGTGTGTGGGAGACAAGCAGACATGCCTAGCTTCTGAGGCTGCCAGAGCCCAGGCATTTATGCTGAAATCTCTGGTTGACTGGAATCACCATCAGGAAGGCCTTCCCTAGTCTTGTCCCTGTTGTGGATACATATGAAGGTAAGTCTTCACATGTGCTCCTCCCAGGAGCCCAGACTGTAGATGCAAGGCCACCATAATTCCTGACATTCACATATCTCCAGCCTCAGAGAGGAGTCAAGGGACACACTGAAACCTGTGACCACACAGAAGGACCTTTGCCAAGGTCCTGAAGACCAGTGCACAGGATTAATGTTGAACAAACAGATCAAGAGGTTGTGTTTACCCCATCAAAATACCAACACAATTCTTCACAGACCTGGAAAGAATAATACTCAACTTATATGGAAAAACAAAAAACCCAGGATAGCTAAAACAATCCTGTACAATAAAGCAACCTCTGGAGGCATCACGATCCCTGACCTCAAGCTACAGTAATAAAAACAGCTTGGTACTGGCATAAAAACCGACATGTGGACCAATGGAATCGAATTGAAGACCCTAACATTAATCCACACACCTATGAACATATAAATTTTTGACAAAGAAGCTAAAACTGTACAATGGAAAAAAGAAAGCATATTCAACAAATGGTGCTGGCATAACTGGATGTCAATGTGTAGAAGGCTGCAAATAGATCCATATCTGTCACCATGCACAAAACTTAAGTCCAAGTGGATCAAAGACCTCAACATAAATCCAGTCACTCTGAACCTTCTATAAGAGAAAGTAGGAAGTAGTCTTGAACGCATTGGCATAGGAGATCACTTCCTAAATATAACACCAGTAGCACAGACACTGAGAGAAACAATCAATCAATGGGACCTCTTGAAACTGAGAAGCTTTTGTAGAGCAAAGGATACGGGCAACAAGGCAAAGCAAAAGCCTACAGAATGGGAAAAGATCTTCACCAACCCCACATCTGACAGAGGACTGTTATCCAGAATATATAAAGAACTCAAGAAATTAGACATCAAAATGTCCAATAGTCCAATTAAGAAATGGGCTATAGAACTAAACAGAGAATTCTCAACAGAGGAAACTCAAATGGCTGAAAGACATTTAAGGAATTGCTCAACGTCCCTAATCATCAGGGAAATGCAAATCAAAATGACTCTGAGATACCACCTTACACCTGTCAGAATGGCTAAGATCAAAAACACTGAAGACAGCTTATGCTGGAGAGGATGTGGAACTAGGGGAACTCTCCTCCACTGCTGGTGGGAATGCAAGCTTGTACAACCACTTTGGAAATAAATATGGCGATTTCTTAGAAAATTGGGAATCAATCTCCCCCAAGATCCAGCTATACCACTCTTGGGCATATACCCAAGGAATGCTCAATCATACCACAAAGGCACTTGCTCAGCTATGTTCATATCAGCATTGTTTGTAATAGCCAGAACCTGGAAACAACCTAGATGCCCTTCAACTGAAGAACGGATAAATAAAATGTGGTACATATACACAATGGAATACTACTCAGCAGAGAAAAACAATGACATCATGAGGTTTGCAGGCAAATGGATGGATATAGAAAAAATCATTCTGAGTGAGGTAACCCAAACTCAGAAAGACAAACATGGTATGTACTCACTCATAGGAGGATACTAGTTGTGGAACAAGGATGACTGGACGGCTACTCACAACACCAGGGAGGCTACCTGGAAAACAGGACCCCAAGAAAGACACGGGGATCGCCCAATGACAGAGAAATGGATGAGATCTACATGAACAACATGGACATGAGTGGTGTAATGAAGGGTAAGGGTCGAGGGAAAGAGAGCTTAGGGGAGCAGGAGATCCCAGCTGGATCAAGAACAGAGAGGAAGAACAAGAAATAAAAGACCATGATAAATGAAGACCACATGAGAATAGGAAGAAGCAAAATGCTAGAGAGGTCCAAGAAATCCACAAAGATACCCCCACAATAGACTACTGGCAATGGTCGAGAGACAACCAAAACTGACCTACTCTGGCGATAGGATGGCCAAACATCCTAATTGTCGTGCTAGAAACCCCATCCAATGACTGAGGGAACTGGATGCAGAGATCCACGGCCAGGCCCCAGGTGGAGTTCCAGGAGTCCAATTGGTGAGAAAGAGGAGGTTTTGTATGAGCAAGAATTGTTGAGATCAAGGTTGGAAAAAGCACAGGAACAAATATCCAAATGAAAGGAAATACATGAACTATGAACCAATAGCTGAGGAGCTCCCAACTGGATCAGGCCCTCTGGATAAGTAAGACAGTTGATTAGCTTGATCTGTTTGGGAAGCATCCAGGCAGTGGGACCGGGTCCTGTCCTCAGTGCATGAGCTGGCTGTTTGGAACCTGGGGCTTATGCAGGGACACTTGGCTCAGCCTGGGAGGAGGGGACTGGACCTGCCTGGACTGAATCTACCAGGTTGAACTCAATCATCAGGGGAGTCTTTGCCCTGGAGGAGATGGGAATGGGGGTTGGGCTGGGGGGAAGGCGGGGGGTGGGACGGGAGGGGGGAGAACAAGGGAATCCGTGCCTGATATGTAAAATTAAATTTAATAAATAAATAAATAAATAAATAAATAAATAGTTAAAAAAAAGAGGTTGTGTTTAGGGGGGAATTTGGAGAGGTACGTCTACTTCACGCTTCCAAAGCTCAGGTTTATATGACTGTGAGGCAAATATCAGATACTGATAGGTAAGCTTTCCTAAGATACAAAAGACTTAAAAGCAACTCATACAAGCACTGTGGACATCCCTTCAGATGCAAGTACCAAGAGATTGAGGTCAAGACGCCTACTTATGTGCAGAGGGCGCTCTCATCCCTTCTCGTTGTTTATTATATGGTGTTCCCTCACAAGAGCAAGGAAGATCTTCAGGGACTGGAGCAGTAGTCCTGTGTCAACACCAGGGTTTAAAACACTGAAATCAAAGAATGCAACAGCACTTCAGTGAAGAAATGGCCCACTGGAAGCCGTGAATGGCTGGTTTTCTCTCTGGATGTAGCTGGAGCAGCAGCTGGTGGTGGAGGCGCTGACCTCCCATTAGTCAGATACCAAGTAACATCTATTGTTAGGGACCAAAGCCCTCCCACCCCACCCCTGCCTCTGACATGAGGAGTTTCCAGCTGGATTCAGCACTCTTGATGGGGTATGAAGTCCAAGACCTGAAGGCAAGAGAGCCACAAGGGAAACAAACCCCTCCAGCTGTACAACAGAGCCCTGCACACTAACCCACCAGGTGGCAACCTGGACAGACCTCCATAATCACCAAAGGAAACTTCTGGTGGCGCTTTCCCAGATGGCCCATTTTGAACCATATTTCTATACCCACGTTTAATCAGGACCCAAATGACACCCCATAAATTCAGATGCTCTGGAGCTTCCAGGACAAAAGGCAGAAGTGAGGAGAGCTCAATGGAGGAGGAAGGAAAAGCAGCACCAGAGATAGACCCAACAACTCCCTGCACCCAAGTCTTCGCCCCAAGCAGAGAACTCACTTGGAGAAGGAAGGACTCATGGAGGCTCCCAGCACGTCTTACTATGCTGGCAGTCACATTCTCTTGGTGTTTGCTGCTTTCTAGAGCCCTGCTCTATACAGGCCTGCTCTTGGTGGGTGCTCTAGAGCCCTCTAAGAGCTTTAGAGTTATAATACAATCTCTTGGTCGGCACCCTGAAGCCCACCAACCTCTCTTGATTGGCATCCTGTTGCCCCCGAGGGTCTTGAAGTTCTCACTTTCCTGTTCAAATTGTTATCCTGGTGTGGCAAGTAGAGTTAGCCTCGTTTTCCCTTCCATGTCTGCCTCACTCCATTCTTGAGGCAGCGTGGGACAAGGACCAGATAGAAGACAGGAGATAGTCTCCATCCTCTGGTGCTTCACTATGATTAAAACGCAATGCCTGGCATCAAAAGTCTGGCACTGAACCCGAGCTCAGAGTGAGTGCTCCAAACACGTGACAGGTGCTCCATGGGGGAGCACAGCTGCACCTGAGGATGAGGGCTAGAACAGATGGTAGCATTTCAGCATAACTGTGAAGGGTGGGAAACGGGGAAAGAAGACACATGGAGACTGGGCCTTGTGTTCCTGGGTTGGGAGACAGGGTGGCTGGCACTGTAAATAGGTTGTCCTGTTTCAAGGTATCAACACTCCAGAGGTGGAAGCGGAAGGGTCAGAAGTTCAAAGTTATCCTCAGCTTCATAGTGAGTTTGAGGCCAGCCTGGGTTACATGAGACCTGTCTCAAAACAAACCAAACAAACCTCTTTCTAGCAGGAAAAAGAAGAGAAAGGCCAACCTTAACAACACCACCGAAATCAATACAATCCAAGCAGATAAGGGAAAGAATGACCAAGGACTTTATCAGAAGCCTAATGTGCCAGGGGTAAATTCATGCTGTTTATTTAACCTTCAAAGCAACTCTGGGATTAGCCACACACAGATAGGTGAGAAAATTAAGGCTCAGAGAAATTAGTTAGCTATCCTAAGATCACAGGGTGACTCAAGCAAGGTTCTCTGTGTTCTAAGACCCTGAAGTTTCATGCAATGTCACATACCTCCAAGAACAGCACAGGAGATAAGCTTGCAGGCATGGGTGTGGCTTGGCAGGCATGGGTGTGGCCTGGCCGACTCACGGCTTAGTAGAGAAGGCTGGTTGTGACTCATTTCACAGCTCCTCCACCAAGACCATAGGAACTGATGCCCAGGCCACAGCTGTCTTTGTACTGGTGCGACAGCCCTTGTCACAGTAGGATGGTGTCATTCCTGGGACTTCCTTTCTGGAAAATGTGGAGAGAAATAGGAGAACAGATGTCACCAGCTACATGCCCAGGTCACAGACATTGTTTCTTTTCTTTCTTTTTATTTTTTTTGTATCAAAAATTACCACACCAAAGAAAGCCAGGGAAATGGGGTACTTTTTAGATTATCACACTATATATTTTAGATTATTAAACTATAATATATGATGAGTAATTCAAATATGCTAGAGACAGTGGTTTGAAAATGGTAACTATTCCTTCTATACCATCTCCCTCTACAATGTGACTTTTTTTTATTGGTCCATCAAGACAGAGTGCCTGTAAGGCTGAGCCACGACCTCAGCTGCCTCTTCTGAGTCCCTTCTGTTTCTTGGTGCTCTCTATAGGATGTAACCAGTACCTGAACATGTCATCTCCACAGAAGAACTAAGGTGATCACAGATACACGAGGAAGCCCAGATGGGACCAAATGATGCTCAACACAGCACAATCCAAGTCACCAGCCCAGTGCAGTGGAAGCTAAATCAACTGTTGGATTCAAAGGAAGGTTTGGGTTGCCTGCTTGGCAGCTGAAGCTGGCTGCTACACGCTTTAGACTAATTGGCCAGAATCCTGCATCCCTGCAGAGTTGAACTTACTGCTTTGGGATATTTAGACAAGGGTAAAAGGAGGTGAAAGGCAAGACTGAGTCTTCCCTGAAGGAGCATAAAATCTAGTTAATGCTTAAAACACACAGACACCCAATAAATAATGAATCAGGCAAGACAGGAGATGATTATGTGATCAGCCGCAGATCCCGGGGAGCCTCGAGAAGGCAGAGGTGCATCTGTAGAAAAATCAGCATCTTTTCACACCTAGAAGTTTTTCATTTCCACTCACATTGATCATTCCAGCACATTGCTTTTTCCTTTAGGGAAAACTGGGCTGATAATTACATGATTAGTAATGACTAACTGAGGGATACCCAGCAGTCATGGTACCACCCAGCTTTCTTTGCTTGGCCCTGGAGAGAGCAGATATGCTGGAGGTGTCTAGGTTGATGAATATTAATGTAGAGGAATTTTAATCCCTTGTTTATTTCACACCATCTGCATAACAACCTCTCAGGTAAAACTAATAAATGCTTCCCAGCATTTGCAGTTCAACAAAATCTTCACACACAAAAAAGGAACACACTGAAGAAAGAATGGAGGTGGACCAGTGGAGGATGCAGCACTGTTCTTTAAGAACCCTGAAAAGAACATTTTCATAAAGGTGATAAAGTAATGTAAGCTTCCACAATCCATAACATTTCCACAGCAAGTCCCTGGGGCAGAAGTATTAAGTCCCTAAGACAGGCACACTCAGTCCCAAGACAAGAAAACTCAGTCCATCCACTTCCATAGTGAGTCCCTGAGACCAGAACACCCTGTCTCTATTAAAGAATCACTCAGTCCCACTTCCATAGTAAGGGCCCGAGACAGCAGCCCTCAACCAGGACAGAAATATTCAGTCCATTCCACTTCCACAGCAAGTCCTTGAGACAGGAGCACTCAGCCCCTGGGGAGGGCAGGGGGGCAGAATCCTAAGAGATTATTAAAATGTTGAGAAAATACCTTAAACAAATTCAGCTGTAAAGTGTGAAATTCAGGTGAGTAGGCAAATTTTGCAAAAATACAGACCACCAATGCTTCAGGATGTGAGACATGCCTGAGTGATGGACAGCCTGAGTGATGCTGTAAACACTTGGGCACACTCTGCATACTCTCCAACTTTTAAGGGCTTTATTACCCGATCCTAATTACACTCTGTCCGAAAACAGAGAAAGTATTTCTATCCTATGCTATGAAATCACCAAAGTTGTGAAACTAAAGACAAACAGACCAGAAAACATATTTCATAATCTTAAAAACAAAATACTTCAACTGTTTGGCAAAATGCTATCAGATGGTGTGCTACAAACAAGAGAGCCATATACTTTGTTTCTTTAATTAAAATTAGGAGATGAACTGTCTGATTTGGGGAGGAAGACCCACTTGATCATGATGGATCATAAAAATGTATGGCAAAAATGTTTGATCCATTGGCATGTACTTTATAATATCCAAAGTTTTAGTATAACAAGAAATCAAAGAGAATAATATTAATTACAAAAATAATACCCAGGGGCTGGAGAGATGGTCAAGAGAATATGTGGTTCTTGCTGAAGACCCAAGTTCAGTTTACAGCACCCACATCTGGTGGCTCAAAACCACCTCTAACTCCACTTCAGGGAATCTGATTCCCTCTTCTGGCCTTCACAGGCAATGCACCCACAGCAATGACATCTTGGGTTGGGGATTTAGCTCAGTGGTAGAGCGCTTTCCTAGCAAGCACAAGGCCCTGGGTTCGGTCCTCAGCTCTGAAAAAAAGAAAAAAGGAAAAAAAGAAAAGAAAGAAAAAGACATCTTGAAGGCAGCCCGACAAAAGAGGACAAAATCAGGCGAAGATGTGAGTGTTAGAGCTTTTAGCTGATCATGTGGGAGACCCGCGCGCAGGGATGGGCCTTCAGAGTTTTCCTGCATGCGACAAGAATAGCGTTCTCCTTTGCTTTCTGTTGCTGGACCCATCCACATCAACCATCAGTCAAGAAAATTCCCCACACACTTGTCTACAGGCCAATCTGATAGAAATGTTTCTCAATTGAGGTGCCCAGGTTGTGTCAAGTTGACAAATAAAAACTAACCAGGACAGAAGCCAAGGCAGGAACTTGGAGGCAAGAACTGAAGCAGAGGCTGTGGTGGAACACTGCTCACAGCCTGCCTCCTCTGGCTTGTTCATCTACCTGTCCTATATAGCCCAGGCCCACTTGCCTAGGGATAGCACCACCCATAGTGGTCTAAGCCCTCTTACATCGGTTGTCAATTAAGAAAATATCCCACAGACATGACCTCAGGCCAAGCTAATGGAGGCAATTCTTCAACTGAAGGTCTCTGTTCCCAGGTACGACAAGTTGATGAAGATTAGCCATTAGAATGTGGATAGGCATCTGTGCATTCTGTGACCAGTCATGGGATGTGGTTTGTCTTCTGCTAATGGTGGAAACATGGTAAAAACAACTTTCTCTGGCCAATGGCAATTTCTGGGGAAGAAGTTCCCAGGCATAGTCCAGCTCCTAGGGTAGGGCTCTAGGAAACTCACTACAGGTGCACAACTGTCAATAACTGGAGTCTTCTTCCCAATTCACCACTGTGCACTCTTTGTTCTGCTGAGTGCTGGGGAAGGGGCTATGAAGTATTTCCCTCTGCTCAGTTAATTTCTTGTCAATACTTGTCCGTAGGGGTCACCAAAGAGACCAGGAATCTGGAGCAAGAAGGAAGTCATAATCCTTGGACTGAATCCTGATTGTTTCTGCTTCCTGTCAGTACCACCTGCTTCCTGTTAGCTTCCTTTTTGTTGTTGTTGAGAGTTTCGCAGGTGTTTCTCAGTATTTTCTCAATCTCCTAGTACCCTCCTCAGAGGTCTGTCTGTGGGTCTATGGTCCACAGAGGAGGGGTACTGTCTCGAGTTTTCTATTGTTGTGATAAAACAACATGGCTACAGCATCTTGCTGGTGGAGGTGGGGGAGACGTATTTCAACTTACAGTTTATAGTCTATTATGAAGTTAGGAAAGGAACTCAAACAGGAACTTGAAGGCAGAAACTGAAGCAGAGGTAGTGAAGGAACACTGTTTACCAACTTGCTGCTCCTGGCTTGCACAGTTTGGTTTCTTATAAACACAGGACTATCTACCCAAGAGTGGGACCACCCACAATGGGCTGGACCTTTCCACATCAACCCATTCATCCATGCCCTACAGACTTTTAAAATGCCATCTGATGGAAGCATTTACTCAATCAAGGTTCCTCTTCCCAGATAATTCTAGCTTCTATCAAGTTGACAAAAATAGCTATGTAGGACAGGTACCAACTCAGAGCCCAGGGACCCCAGCTCCCACACAGTCCTCTTTCAGAATACTGCTTTCCTCCTATAGCAAATATTTCTACACTGTCATAAGCTTCTCACAGTCTTTTGCTAATTTTCTCTACAATGACTTTTCATCTGCTGAAATTCATTTTTATAATATATTATAATAATATATATTGTGAAACCTGAGACCCACAATAATAGTGCTTGATGATTTCTGTTTCAGAACCCCAACTATCATGTTGCATAGGTTCTGAACTAATTTCCTTACAGCAGCTGACCAAGTAACTAAGTGGTCTCTTTCCTTTGCCCAAATGGGACCCTAACAGGCAGTAGAGCTGTGTTAAATGTATGCTCGCTCGGGTGTTACCCAACTACTCACGAGGACGACTTGTAAGGCTTATGATAATGGTGACATAGGCTAAGAAGTCGTTAAATGTCAGGATCCCATTAAAAACTAGATTGCATCTTAATAAGTACAGACAGTTAGGTTGGCTAATGTGTCAGTTCAAATCTAAAGAGCTGATTTAAATGCCTATAGAAAGGAAATGTGGGAAACAGGTTCTTTCAGTGGTATGATTAATTTTGCATTCTACCCAGGGAGTGAGTAATAAATATTGTTTAAAAGTCTTCTATGTGCCAGAATAATATCTTGATAGAAGTCCTCAGAGTTACTTTCTCAACCAGTTGCATAACCACTGATTGAGATGTAATCGACTATAAGAATCTATATGTGTGTTACATAAACTTCTGAATTTAGGGATAAATATGCACTCACGAACTCACCACCACCAAGGCCATCATCACTCGCATTGCTTTCCAAAGTCTTCTTACTCTCCTTTGCTGTTGTTGCTGCTGTCGATGTTATTATTTTGTGATGAGAACATAAGATCTGTGTCAAATTTTAATTATGTAATACAGTATTGTTAGATGTTGGCACCATGCTTTCTGTTCAGAAGATATGAATCTCAATTAGCTAAAACACTGTACCCTTAAACCATGACTAGTCAATCTCCTGCCCCCAGCAGCAGCCACATTGCTTCCATGGGGTTGGTCATTTCGGGGTTTCATGTAGAAATGAGAACACATCACATTTGCTTTCTGTTTAGACTTTGCTTCATCATCTGATATCCTGGGATAAAGATAAAATTTTCAATCCATCTCTTCTTCCAAACCTTGGCATAATCTCTTCAACTCTAGGGAAAGCTTATCAAATCATGCAAGCTTGGTAATTAAAAAATACATATTTATGTGACATACTGAGTCAAAGAATCATTGATCTACCTTCACAAACAAGGGTATATTAATTTAAGCTTATTAATGAATTATAATGGATTCCATCCAGACATTAATGGATGAGATCCTAATACCTTCATATGATATGTAAAAATGAGGGCTCAGTACCTGACAAGCAATGCTTTAAACTGACTTTATTATCTAATCCTAACCACAACAGAGGTAGTTTATTTTCATGATTTACATGCCACAATCTAGAATCATGGAGAAGAGAGTCTCAGTGAGGGATTGTCTATATCAGCTTGACCTGTGGGCAAGTCTGTGGGGGATTGTCTTATGTTAATTGCTAAGGGAAGACCCAGATGCTGTGGGCAGCACCATTTCCTGCTCTATTAGTGGAGAGAGGGAGCTGAGAACAGTATGCATGCATTCTCTCTGCTCTTGCAGTGATGGACTGTGACCTGGAATTGTAAACTAAAATAAATGCTCTTTTCCCTCAGTTGCCTGAAGGCCTAATGAATCTGGGACTCCCTGAAGCCTTTGAGTTGCTTACTGCCTGTGTTAAGGAGCTTTCCTTCAGGACAAAATGTTTTGCCTCCCTTTACCATTCTGTATCTTAACAAGCTTACCTCCAAGATGAAAAGTTTTAATGTACGTATGTGCATAAGTATACATATGCATCCTGATTATACAATTACATTGACGTTCCACAGACACTGGCCTATCAGTTACTGGTTGTCTTGTCTGGACCAGGTGTGTCCTAGTTCATTTGGCTGTCAACTTGACATACTTGGGAATAGGGACCTTCAACAGAGGAATTGCCCCTATCAGATTAGCATTTTCTTAATTGCTAATTGATGTATTAAGACCCAGCCCACCGTGGGTGGAACCATCCCTAGGCAGGCAGACTTTGGCTATGTGAAAAGGCTAGCTTAACATGAGCCAGTAAGCAGCATTCCTCTGTGGTCTCTGCTTGAGATCCAGCCTGAAGGTTCCTGCTTGAGTTCCTGTCCTGATTTCCCTTAAAATGGACTCCAAACCCTTTCTTCTTCAAGTTGATTTTGGTCATGGTGTTAATCATAGCAACAAAAGGAAGCCAAAACAAGGTGTAGCCATGTTCTTGGTGTCTTATTCAAAGAATTGAGACTGCACATACAAATAGCACAGCATCACAGAGTTTTATTTAAAGTGATATTAGATGTTAGACATATACAAGGGAGCAATGGAATGAGAATGAAACTGCCTCCCAAGGTTGCTGGACTACTTCTCAAGGCCTCCCTTTGAGGGTCTAGACAGAGGAGTGGTTTCTAGGGGTGGGATATGGGTAAACCTCTGTTTTGATTGATGGGCTCTGGTTATGTAAACTTTTCTTCACTACACATATCTTTTCCCACAATGCAGCCAATCACACATAGGCACACGATTCTAAATATGTAATTATCCTTAATTATCATTGACAAAAATTACTGTCCAGTCCTCCACTGCACATAGTTACAGTGCATGTTCCAGAATGTATCTGCCAACCAAAAGAGATGACTGAGGAATTGCCAGGAAAGAATGACCCATTGTAATTTTTGAAGTGGTGTATGTATAGCTCGGTGGAGGTGGGATCCCAGGTTGCTTGTCAATTCCTATACTTGCCATATCTGGGGAAGACATTCAAAGTTTAGTTCAGTAATCAATTTCAATAAATAATTTTATCAAAGTAATACTTGAGCAAAATTTAAAACTGTAACTTAAGTGGTAAAAGTCCTCTGACCCGGCCCTGAACCCCATTCCAGGAGACAGCCCCTTTGTCCACTTGTATTTTATCTTTCTGCTAGTTAGTCCCATGTTCTTAAATAATTTGCTGCCTTGATATTGATTTTTCCAACCACTTCGCTATGAAAGCCAAGGGTTCAGCACACCTACACCAATTCCCATTGTCCAAGAAGCCGTAATTATGCTGGGTTTTTCAGGTCCTCTAATTAGCCCCTTCTGAAGCTCTATCCATTTTGTCAGCCTTTTTCATTTGCTGAACCCATCCTTGCAAAGAATATATTTGAACCATGCTATTTTCGAGTTCTGTGTGCCATATCTTTGTATTTTATCAAGATTGATAATATTTACTCTCAACTTTCCATAATTAAGGCTTCTAGGCAGTGTTGTAACTTCATTTGAAATTTTGAAAAGATGACAATGTAATCATGTTAGCGTAAATACTACTATCTGTTTCAGTTTCATTCTGTT
>CABHPQ010159924.1:0-10655 GCA_902168405.1 Peromyscus aztecus
ATACTCGACCAGTAACAGTAACTTTATAGAACAGAAAATAATTATTAAAATGTTGCAAGAAAATTATCATTATTTATAAAATAAAATTAAAGTTCTAAAGCACTCTATCTAGTTATCAATTTTCATATCCTAGAATGAGTTTAATTTTTTATGCATATAGAATCATTCTTGCTTGGTAATATGATACTGTGTGACTCAATTCCTGAAGAGATAAGAATTAGCTAAAATCTACTCACCCCAGAGAGGGAATTGACCATACACCAAATAAAAACTACCAAAGTTGAACTTGGTAAACTTAATAAATTTGGTAAAAGATAATTGGGTTTACTTGTATGAATATGAGTAAGGGGTTTCTTACAAGAAGAAGATCGATGCAAAGACAGCTCCATCAACACAGTTCACACCACCATCACTGACCACCAACACAGTTCACACCAGCATCACTAATAGCTTAAGAAAGCTGGAATCCTGAATCTCACTCTACAATTTGCAAAGGGCTCAAATGGTTGGAGACTATCTCTGAAAGCAACTCAGTTGGTCTCAACCTCTTTGATACAACACAGCTGGTCTCTCCCTCTACCAGGCAGCTATGATGGCCTAAGTATTTTCTGGGTAGTTATCCTGGTCTGAGACTCTTCTAGGCAGGTAGGTTTGCCTCAGAATGTCTCTCAGCAGTCTTTACTATAAGCCTGAGGAGTGAGGAATCTCGTGTGTCTGGTCAGTTTCATGAATTTCTAAAGTTTAGGGGCTGGTTACTTCCTGAGTCTTAAGAGCCTACTTTTAGATATCCTGAGCCTCACTGAACTTCCTGAAGGATGGAATTTTTTACCTCACTTTAGTTTTTTACCTCACACAGTTAGTCTTAAGGAGCTTACCTCTAAAATGGACTGTTTCATTTCAAAGGAAATTGCATACAAACATAACATACAATGACAACTTGACCAGAAGTATATCAAAGCTAATATTCTATTAGCTAGAATCTTGCCCAATATAATGAAAATATTTTACTACACATATTAATTTAAAGATTAAGATTATCATGATGAATGGTATTAATTTTATATTATCAGATTTAATGGAATTTTATTTTCTTCTCACTGTCGGTTCAAATGTAATTACATCCCTTTTCATTATTCAATCAGTGTGTTATATTTTGTCTGTGTTTTCTAACAGAAAACCACCTTTACAGAGGACTACTCCAAAGATAAATTCTTCTCATTTACTTTATCAGATGTGATCTTTTTCTTCCTCAATATTTATTCACAATCTTTCTGGCATGCATTAAAATGTAAGAAACTGAAAGAAAATAATATCATCAACCAAATTTTTTTTACCATTAACTTACTGTGAGTGATTTAAGTCAAATTTTTGTTTTCATAAAACTGTTATGTATAAGAAGCAGGTGATGTTTCCATTTATTGACACAGGTTGTATTAAAGGAGCTATGGCATAGAAATAAGCCTCTACAAGAGAAGATTAGTATTTCTGTAGTGTATGTGTGTGTGTGTGTGTGTGTGTGTGTGTGTGTGTGTGTGTGTGTTGGCATTCACTCTGCACTTCCTAATTTCTGCAGCAGTGCAGTTCTGCAAGGGGCAAAGTTAACCTTGAGTTTTCATCCTACAGTCTATCTTCTCAGTCTTATCAAGAATTATGCTACTGATTGTGGTAGCTGGCCCTCAAAGAGGGTTCTTCAGAACAACAACTCCCTCTGATATACATTCTGTGTACTCACTGAAGACATCGGTGTCTTCTAAGTCCTGAAGAAAGAGTTCTTCAGCAGTTTTACTCTTGTTCTTTATGACGTTGATACAGTGAAGAACTGACTCTGGCAATTCAATTAGATCCTAAAAATTGAGTAACAAAAGTATGAGAAGGGCTACCAAAATTAAATATCAAATATTGCATTACTCATTTCCCATTGAAATTTTGAACAAACTATGTAAATAGACAAAAGTGCCTCTATATAATGGGCCTATTTCAGACAAACATATTTGCTTTAATTTTCCATTCTATTTTCAGGCAGTTATGTCTTCCTAGAAAATTCTAAGACAGCGAGTAAAGAATAATGAGGGAGTGAAGTCTAGGATTAAATTAGTATTTCTTATCAGGTAATATTCCACTCCTGACAGGAGACAGAAAGGGGGAAATGTTATGGAATGATCCTTCTGTATGCTATTAATATGTATTTCTCCCATTGGTTGATAATAAAGTTGTTATGGTCTATGGCAAGACAGTATAAGGTCAGGCATAAGAATCAAACTAGGACTCGGAAGAGGGGTTGAGTCAACAGATGGAAGGAGCTGCCAAAGAAACAAGATGTCAGAGAACCAGTAAGCCACAGACCATGTGGCAATAAATAGAAATAGAAAAGGGTTAGTTTAAATGTAAGAACTAGTTAATAATAAGCCTGAGCCATTGGCCAAACATGTATAATTAATATAAGTCTCTGAGTGATTATTGGAAGTGGCTGTGGAATGGGACTGGACAGAGAAATGTCTGTTTATATATTGCACCCACTATCTGGTGTGGATCCACATAAGACCAGAGAAAGCTTTAAAAAGGTTCTGAATGCACAGAAATGGAGCTGCACTGGGCTTCCTAGTCTAACAGTCTCATGCCAGCAGCAGCACAGATCACAGGAAGGCTTCTCTGAGCTGCTGCCTGTGAGCTTAAGCTATCAGCACAAGCTCCACCAGCACTCTGCACTGGGGTTTAGGGTTTTTGCTCATGCAGACAGAAAAGGTTAGGGATCCACAGTAAGGACAGATTCAGACAAAAAACAAAACACACAACAACAACAAAAACTCTAAACAGGTTATAATGTGTTTAAAAATATGTGTAGGCTTAAAAGAGGGAAAAAGGGGGAGAGAAGGTCCTTAAAAAAAGAGGAATAAAAAAATACAATAAGCCACATAAAGATGAGAAACACAGAGTACGGATTTTATATTTTATTGTGTTTTCTTTGGATTTTTTGAATGTTAATGGATAAATGATAACTACTGAGAGACATTTGATTGTAAAAGGTACTAAATTAAACCAACCTATATATTTTAAAAGTATCTTGATTCCAAAATTTAAGTCAAAAGATATGTTATTTGGGGGAAGAGGTTATGTTTTTATTTCCACAGAAAATGAGAGGCTACAGATTCATTCAAAGTTAAAGATGAACAGGATTGACAGAGGAAGACTCCCTTAAATCCTGACTTCAGACATGAAAAAAATAAACCTAAAAACAAGGGGACCAGACACCAATAAAAATGGCCCAGATGATCTAATATTCAAAATAGCTTCCAGACTACTGCCTGAGATGATCCAGCCTCACAAAATGCTACAGCCAAGACTTAACAAGTATCATAAACTTTCTCAGGGTCCCAAAGATTACTAGCACACCTATTCAACAGGAAGTAGTCAAGAGAACTACACCAACATTCCCAGAAAATAGATTATGGATGTTTGTCTTTGTTTAGGAGGTTGGTTATAAATTGTTATTGTTCATAGTCAATCTCTTTCTAAAGAAGAAAGGGGGATATGGTATAGAAATGATGTAAAAAGGGTAGTCAGCCTGATATCCCTGTCATTAGGTAACATTTCATCCTTTTGGGGTCTTTGATGTAGTTGAAGACTAGTTAGTCATAATTATAATTTTTCTTAGTTATGATAAAAGGGTAAATTAAATATGAAGCTCTAGACTCACTAAGATAAGATGAATAATTGAGTGTTAAACTTGTCATGACAGAAGTACCCACTCTCCTCTTTTGTTCTCTGTCCTTTACTGCAATTGCTACTTCCTGGTTAAGAAGAGTTTTGAACACAAATAAACAGTAGTGATTGTTGTACATTCTGTAAAAGACAATCTCCAATCCTTGAATCTTTCCTCTTGAATTAATACAATTTATTTTCCTTATATTAAGAGATATTTGATTTCTACAAGTAATTTGATGGTATCTTAGCCAGAGTGTAGTCTGAAAGGTCTATTCCTTCTTTGTATATGAAGTAATAAAAAATAAAATCTACCCTTTTTGTATTTAATATTCTAGCATATTCTCTCATTTAATAATTGCAAAAGCAACAGAATATTGTTAAATTGATCTTTAAAATAATATATAAGTGAAAAATAATCATAAATAGTGAGAAAAGTGGGAAGTCCAAAAGGATAGCATACTGGTAGCACAGTGGCCTATTACAAGGAAAGTCATGAGTTCAAGATCAAGTACAGGCATGGAGTAGGGAGGCAGAACTATACTTGAACTTCACAAAGTCTTCTGTTAACAAAAAGCATGAAACAGAATAGGAATCACAGCTACTCTTTACTTAAAATGTTTTTGTATATAAATATCTGCCAAGAAGCATTACTTATAACTGTTACCTAAAGTCATAGAGATGCACATGAAAAACACATAGAAGTAAAATTCTTTTTTAAAAAAAACCCTTTCAATAAAGACTTAAAAGTTTGATTCTTGGCAATTTTTATTTGTGGCTATTGGCTTAAGCCCTAAGTTTGATTCCTTTGGGATGTTATTTCTTCTGTTTTGTTCTAGAACTTTCAGGTATGCCCTGAAGCTCCTAATATGAGATCTTTCCATTTTTTATGTAGACACTCAGTGCTATGAACTAACCTCTTAGAACTGCTTTTATTGTATCCACTTGTAGATACAAACAGGAAGGAAAGAAATCAAATTATCATTATTTGAAGATGATATAATACTATATATAAGTGACTGTAAAAGTTCCATCAGGAAACGCCTATAGTTTCAGCAAAGTAGGTGGATACAAAATTAATATACACACATAAAAACAATCAGTACCCTTCCTATATACAAATAACAATTGAACTAAGAAAGATATCAGGGAAATAACACCTTTCACAATACTCTTAAATATAAAATATCTTGGGGTAACTCTAACCAATCAGTTAAAGACTTGAATGATAAAAACTCTAAGACATTGAAGAAAGAAACTGACACTATCACAAGATAGAAAGAACTCCTATGCTTATGGATCAGTAGGATTAACAGAGTAAAAATGACCATCATGACAAAAGCAATTTACAGATTCAATGCAATCCCAATCAATATTTCAATACAATTGTTCATTGATCTTGAAAGGACAACTTCAGCATCATATAGAAACATAAAAAATCAGGATAGCTAAAACAATTCTGAATGATAAAAGAAATGTTGTAGGTGTCACTATCCCCAATTTCATGTTGTACTATAAACAAACAATAATTAAAAAAAAAACCCAGCATAGTAATGGTACAAAACAGACACACTAATTAATGGAATCAAATTGAAGACCAACACATAAAAGTACACAACTATGGACATATGATTTTTAGTTTTTAAAAAAGGAGGCGGAAATAGACACTGGAAAAGGACAGCGTCTTCCACAACTGATGCTGGTCAAACTGAATGGCCGCATGCAAAACAATGCAACTAGATCCATACTTATTACCCAGCACAAAACTCAACTCCAGATGGATCAAAGACCTCCACACAGGCTTTTGGTGGTTCTCCACAAACTGATGGTGAGGCTGAAGAAAGAAGCCTACATATATGACTCACTGAATATGGAGAACTCAAGCTGGTGCCTGCCTATAGCTTTCACTTCTATGAACTAATGTTCACAGTACTATAATGTACTCTACATATTACCAAAGGAGAAAGAGAAACACCAAACTGTCTGATATATAATGATGACCTGCTTGCAAGATATGCTAGTGCTATAGTGGCACAAAGATTATGGGAGTAACCAACCTGTGTCTGATAGATTTAATGTTCAATCCATTCCCAACACTGGGTAGCCAAGAACCTGAGACTAGATAGCTAGGGGGAAAACCAATACTACCTTTCTGCTAAAATTACTCCTCAGATATTCTGCTATACTTATAGATCAGTGCCTTTCCTAGTCCCCATCAGAGATGTTGCCTCCTGCAGTCGATGTGAATGAGTACAGAAAGTGACAGCCAAAAATCATGCAGAGCGTCAGAGGTCTTGGAACACTCAGTTCTAAATGGGATGTCTCCATCAAAGCCCTCCACTCAAGGGACCAGGGAACACTATGGAGGAGAATTTGGAAAGACTGTAAAAGCCAGAGGGATGGATAACACCAAGGAAACAAGACCTAGACACAGCAGGGTCGATGCACATATGAACTCACAGAGACTGGCAGCATGCACAGGGCCTGCAGGGGTCTGCACAAAATGGGGTCCCAGCACTGAGACAGAAGTGGATAAAAGCCAGAAGCGATCTCTAATTAATAACCACTCTCAAATGAAAAATGAGTTCTCTTTAATGTAATCTCACTGGGGGATACAAATTACTCTTAAGGGCAGGCCCCATGCCCAGGGGTAGATGGCCAGTACAAAAAATACTCAGTAGCATCTTTGGAAGTTCTTTGTCTCATAATGATTTATCGGATTATCAGATATATGTATATATAAATATTTATTTATATATACATAACCTCACAGGTCTTTTGCTTTTATTTGTTTTATTGTGTATGCAAATGTGTGTACACGTTTCATGTGATTTTTTCTTTGGCATTTTTTCTTTGGCTTGTTTTTTATTTTGTTTTATTTTATTTAATTTTATTATTATTTAGATGTATCTTTATTTTCTAAGGAGAGACAGACCAGGAGTGAATTTATCTAGGAGCTGAAGTGGGGAGGATCTTGGAGGAATTAGGGGAAAGGAAATCATAATCAGAATGCATTGTATCAAAAAATGTATTTTAAATCATAAAAAAAGGCTTAAAAGTAAAACATCCCTGTAAAGGCTCAGGGATCTTTGCAGAGAAGACCAAATTTAAGAGCCAGAAGTACAGGACTACTACAATGAAACAGTGTTTTTTAGACACATCAGGGAAGTTGCACGTGAGTTCACAGTAGTTGTGACAGTATGCACAAGGTCTGTGCAAGCGTGATCCAAACCAAATGTCAGGATGAAGAGAAGTGGTCATGAAGTCTCTCCCCTAGCTAAGGAGCTACTAGGAACTGATAGCTACTAGGAAAGGGAGAGATGACTTTCTTTAAGAGCATGACCCTTCTTAGGTGGACCACATTCCATTCAGTAGAATGCAACACATCCAACAGTTTATGGGTGGCACCAATTTTCCATTTTGAGTTTAAAACAAAAAGACGTATAGGTGAGTGGGAAGGGAAGATGAGGTAGATTTTGGAGGGAGAGTTGGGGAATAGTACGAATATGATCAAAATATATTATATGAAATTCTCAATGAACTAATTAAAAGTGAAAAATGTGGAACACTTACAGTATCACTATTGTCACTCTGAGTTTCTGATTCTGAATCATTTTCAACTTCGTCGTTTTCCAAGGAAGAAATGCTGATTTTATCCAGTTCAGCTTCTATTTCTTCTCTGAGCTTTGCATCACTGTCATCATTGTCCTCCATAATTCTTAATGATTAAAAAATAGAACTTAAAAAAGAATCTAATGTCTCTAAAAAATGATGGGTTCTGTAATTTGTCACACAATCCAATATGCACATAGACATTTAATTTAAAGAAACTTCTATGGCACCATATTAGACTAGCTCTATATGATAAGGAACATGGCTTTGCCTGTTGGTTCACTCATTTTTAAAGTATTTGACCACAAGATGGCCAAAACTATTACTATTCTTTCATTTCAAGAAAAAAAATCACATTGAATTAACTGGCCTATCTCCCACAATTAAGAAATTCCAAGGTAATCTTGTCTTTGCAAACACAGTCTGTTTAAAAAGATGAACAGTTTGACTATCTAGAGATTAAGACACACCTAAAAGAAAAACTCAAATCTATTTCTGGGAGAAATCTATGGCTACTTTGTATGCATTGAGTCCATATTCTAGTAATTCTGCCTTACACAGCCACAAGCTCTTGCTAATCTGGCACACAGTGACAGACCATGTACAGAATATTAATATAAAATTTGTGTTTAAATCCTTAATACTTGAAATGGATATTGATCACATAGTACTATGTCTTTACATCTTCATCATCATCACCACCACCATAATGGTATCCCATATACTCAGGACTGTGGTAGGCCAAGCATTAGAGGTTAAATAGATAATTGATGATCTTCACACGAAATTAACAGACAAAAGATTATATCGTAATTGTTCACATAAGAACACTAATGTCTGAAGAGGCTAATTAACCATTTAATGCCATTATGTTAATAAATAATAGAGATAAGATCGTGATTCAGAGATACTGAGTCCAAAGTCAGTCATCTTCTCACTACTAAAGAGCCTTCCAGGCAAGATCATCTCCCCAGTAACCCCTCTGTAAAACACCTTTCCTGATAGTATTGAAAACTGTATGTCATAAATAACCTAACAAAAAGTTAATCTGTTGCATTGGATCAACATGTTTTAACAACAAGATAGAATAGAAACAGTTAGGATAATGCAGAAATCAAAATATGACTGCACCATATATACTAAAGATAAAAAAAAATCTGTAATAATTTTTGGTTTTGCTCTGAGTATTTACATGTTCATGCACATGTGCATGAATTGTAAGGTATTCCATGTTTGCATATTATTTTCGATTTATTGTAAGTCCTGGGGCGGAGGAGGGTTTGAAAACCAACTGGTCAGATCTCACCTTTTCCCCTACAGCATTTCCCCAAACATTTCCTATTCCTCAAGTCCTTAGATGTTCTTGTTCTTTCTTCCCCTTCCTTCTTTTCCATCTTTTTCTCATTTAAATTGGATCAACATTTAATCAAAGCCATGTCATGTGCTTCATTTACTATTGACTGAACAGAATAACTCGGTGTTCTTAGTCTCTTTTTTTTTTTTTTTTTTTTTTTTTTTCTTTTTGAGACAGGGTTTCTCTGTGTAGCTTTGCGCCTGTCCTGGATCTCACTCTGTAGACCAGGCTGGCCTCGAACTCACAGAGATCCACTTGGCTCTGCCTCCCGAGTGCTGGGATTAAAGGCCTGCGCCACCACCGCCCGATGTGTTCTTAGTCTTTAAAGTCTAATTATCACAAAAAAAAAATGAAATGAAGCATTTGCTTAGGGCTTTTTAGGTCACTCTTTTTAATGTATCCTGTTGGGAGAGGACCTGCTATGACGCAATTTTCCTCCAACATAAAACTGTCCATCTTGCGAGAAAGTTCCTTATGACACAGAATATAAAGGAAGGTAAAACATTCCATCCTGATAGGAAACTTCTTAAGACACAGAATGTTCTAAAGGGGAAGGGAAACATTCCACCCTGCAGGGAAGCTCCTTAAACTCAGTGGGCAAACTATTCCAAAGCTTCCCCAAAGTCCTGTACCCCAGCATATTCACTAGGCCGCTCCCTCCTCAAGCATCTTACTTACCAGCACTAGGGACTGCTTTGAGACACTCCCGTACAAGCAGAGCTGCCTAGGAGAGGCTCAGAGCGGCCACCTGGAAGAAACAGAGACAAACAGTTCAGCAGCCTAGGAGTCAACTTGGGCTCCCTTCAGACTCTACAGTGTGCTTTACGTTTCCAGCGTTTGTGAGCTCCCAGCCACGCTGGAGTGGGTTTTTGGTGACCCAGCTGCCATTCAGTCATTTCTGAAATACCTCCTCAAACATATCCCTGTAAATAATCCCAATAAAACTCGCCCGTTCACCGAGTTGGATTTTGGCGGTACCCTTAACTTTGGTTTGTCATAGGTTTCCCGTGTGGGCCGAGTAGGGATTTGCTCAGCTCTCCCCAGGAATAGGGTCACTAAAGGGAGTTGCT
This sequence comes from Peromyscus aztecus, assembly GCA_902168405.1. NCBI lineage: Eukaryota > Metazoa > Chordata > Mammalia > Rodentia > Cricetidae > Peromyscus > Peromyscus aztecus. Next base: position 9,736 of record CABHPQ010159924.1, read on the forward strand.
CTTCTTACTATAAACATTCTTCCAATACCCTAAATCAGACTTGTCGTCTACAGAACTGTGTCCCACTCAGTAATCTTTTATGTATTACCTCATCGTACATGTTACTTCTCTGGGTGGCTCTCCACATAAACATGGACTCGTATCTACAAAGCTAAGAGAAAATAAAAGCCTGTGCTTGCCTCTCCTCTAACTATGGACATCACGTAGCTTTCCTCCCCACTAGGGATTTCATGACCATTTCCTGTGTCCACTGAGAAATGAGAACTGAAATTTACACCAAGACACACATATATAAATGTACAGAAAAGAATTTCCTCAGCTAGGATCCTAGTGCTAGTAAGTCGCCCTAAGACTATCTCCAGTTGATAATGAAACACCTGGGCTCTCTGTCTAAAGTGGAAAAGGATTAAGGAGCTCTCCTCGCCAGCCATGGCATAGAAAAGTTCTGCAGAGTAACAACAACAAAATCATTACCTATGGGTCATATGCAAAGGGGAGGGTCCATGGGAAGAAAAGAACTGACAGTTGAAGTCGGGTGTGGTCGAGAGGAGTATGACAGACTCTCAAACTGGCCAGAAGGAATTTCAAGTTTTGAGAGAGCTAGGAAAACCCTGAAAGGAAGGGGCTGGAGTCCCGCCTGCGTACCGTGCAGCCCCCGGGCACCCGGTCCTGGAGCCTGGCCTGCAGATAGGGCCGCTCGGTGCCTGCCCACCGACTGAATGGACCCCGGCGACCAGAGCTGACCCGCTCACACTCACCCTTCTCACTCACCAAAGCGATCTGGGCTTCCTGGGAGCCAGCGCCCACGGCAGCTCAACAAATCGTAACCGTGGCAACAGCCAATCCGGAGAAGGCGGGGCAGCCGTGCTTTACAGGTGCCCCGACAGGACAAACAACTTTGAGTCTAAATTAGAACAGTC